>BQKZ01002115.1:24488-46118 GCA_036244855.1 Temnopleurus reevesii
TAACTTTTGTACATAATTGTTTAATGTATTGTTTTGTGTATTTGTACTGTTCAATGTATTGGCGCTCCCAACACAGGCTTCGCCTTCTGGATCTGCGCCCTTTCCTTTAATTTGTATGTATTTTGTTTATGCTATTTCTGTATATTATTGACATTTGATTTTCTATTTTTGAATATTGTATTGATGTATACAGAAATGTGTCAGTTTGAAGGAAAAAATAAATGTTATTTTGATTTGATTTGATTTGATTTGATTTGATATGGTGTCCCTTTTGAAGTTCAAAGATGATTTTGTACTGGACTCTGCCGTACATGGGATTAGTAAGATTTTTCACTCAGGAAGTGGGGGGAGGGGGTTCTTAATTAAAAGAAGAGTCTACCCCAAAATAATAATTTTTTAACAGAAGCAGAAAAGAAAAAGGTTGAGGAAAATCGGACAACTAATAACAAAATTATGAATTTTTAAAGATTAGAAAAAAAAGGCAAATTTAGTGCAAATTTCCAGGCATGTTGCCAATTTGCCATCCTATTTATATTTACATTTATTTATATTTTTACAGAAAGACACAAAATTTGTATTCATGTAAACATGGAAATATGGGAGTTACATATCTATCATGAAGATATAATACAGTTAAACTTGTGAGGAATCTTATTTGGGGAAAAAAGTAGCATTTTTTTAGCATTGATATCAATATCACAAAAAGTCAGTTGTGCACCTATGACGTCATCAATTGCCAATTTGTCACAAAATTCAAGTATTCATAACTTTCTTATTAATTGTCCGATTTCACTCAATTTTTTTTGTTCTGCTTATCAAATTTGTCTGCATCTGTTGAAAATTATTATTTTTGGGTAGACTCTCCTTTAAATTTTTGCTTGGATGCCAAGACCCAAAAAAATGGTTTGGATACTTGTATTTTGGTAACTTTGTGTCAACTGACTGAATGAAGTGGAAGAACTCTGTTTACTTCTAAATAGCAAATATGATCCGAATTCCCCTTATTTATTACATTAACCCTAGTCTAGGTTCTAGACTGGTTATTTAATCTTTTAATATTCACAACGCTTGTTCCCTACCCTAAACGAGTCCGCCCGGTAGCCTATCCCATCGTACATGCAAGGAGCTTGCATGCGCAAATTCTTCGGGCTGTACGTTTTTCTGATGGGGAGGTTGGGCGAAACATGGGAGAGGATTATACAGCACAGTCCTGGCAAAGGACTACATTGACCCATCAAATCTCCTACAATTTAAATGTATATTTTGTATTTTGAAGATATCCACAAAAATTCATTTCAAGATGAGGAAAATTCAAGTCCTTTTGATTTATATTTACTTTTGACATTTGATGGATGGATAATGCATAGAGCTGTAATAAACAATTTCCTGCACTGCTCCAAACAATTATACAGGCCTATTGTACTTGAGCCAAGATTGTTGTTTTTATGTCTGTAAAAGTCTGAAATCTGAGTGTAATAGGGATCATAAAACTTGAACTTTTGTCACTGTAGTGATTTGTTATTGTGATATATGATTCTTTTTTAATAGCTGTCAATCAATATGACATCACCCTATGATATTTGATATTGGGTTTCTTGTGGGTGTGACGATTAGAGAGTTTGAAGTATGCTGTTTACCACTTTACATGTAGTGCTCAGTGGCAATAGTATTGCAAGATTTTGGATTTATAGTTGAGGCTGTGTAAAGTACTGTAAAAGCCAATATTTTAGCTTAAAGGTAGAAAACTACATTTGCACATATTACGGTTACGTTTACAACTTGTTGTGTACCTCAGATATGCCAAAATAATAACCTCTCTGAAGTATTTTGGTCGAATGTAGTCCAGAACATTTAATTCAAATAAAAATCTATTCTATCATAATTCATCTCGAAACCAACGGTATCGCGCTACTCCTAGCGTATTCCGGTACCACACACACACACACAAAATGTAAGAGCACGTACAGTGCGCACTTCAATACACTGCCACACCATGCGGAATACGCACCGAGAGAGACTCTTGTGCTATTGGTCAACTAGGGGTTAACGGCTGTTTTGAACTTTGAACGTATGGTGAATTAGTTCGGTGCCCAAATAGAAGAATTATTTTTGGAATAAATATGAGTTCGCCTATCATGATCTATCTTTGTGCTTAATTGATTGGTGATAAGTTCTAACATTTAGTACTCTTCAGCATAACACAACAATCTTGGAAATTCAAATTTTAGGCTGCAAAAGAAGTTTTCTACCTTTAAAAGTTTACAAATTTGTGTGAATTCACTGAACTTTAGACCTTTTTGCACATTAGCGAGTTGTTATTTTTAGTGATTTGTAAGAGTATTGTACACAAGTCTATGGGCATTCTAGTGAGTGAAAATTCACAGTTGTGAAATTTACAAAAATAAAACCCCAGCGAAAATATCAAACAGATTTGAGTATCTTTATAGTATCTACACTGTATATGATAACAAGTTTGTATATTCTAAATTGAGACACACCAATGTTCAACCCAAGGGTCCAAATGTTACATTATTCCCGAGGGGTGAGGACATTTAAAAGGGCAGCACAAACCAAATTGTTTGTGGCAAATGTGATCCCAAGCCCATAGGACATTGATCCTACGTTCCACTTACTGAACTTGGAACGCTTTTGCTCTGAGTAGTTTTAAATGACATGATTTTCAGGAATCCAAACTGTCACATATAATATAAGAGCTCAGATTGAGGTAGCTTTGGAGTTGAATTTGGTTGACTCTTTTTTCTTATCAAAGGTAAATCTGTATTAGCGGCCACCTGTCTATAGTGACCACCTCAGCCTGTCTTTTGTGGCTGCTGAATTTGTTCCCTTCCAGTTGAAAATGTGTGGTATAGAACCTGTGTATAGAGGTCACCTGTCTACAGTGACCACCTCAGCCTGTATATTGTGGCTAGCTGATTTGGTTCCTTCCATGGGTATGAAAATGTGTGGTATAGAACCTGTGTATAGAGGTCACCTGTCTATAGTGACCACCTCAGCCTGTCTATAGTGGCTAGCTGATTTGGTTCCTTCCATGGGTATGAAAATGTGTGGTATAGAACCTGTGTATAGAGGTCACCTGTCTATAGTGACCACCTCAGCCTGTCTTTTGTTGCTGCTGAATTTGTTCCCTTCCAGTTGAAAATGTATGTTATAGAACCTGTGTATAGAGGTCACCTGTCTACAATGGCCACTTTATCTATTTCCCTTTGCGAATGGCCACTATATAGCCAGTAGTGACTTTAAATCAGCTGTGACTCATGAATTATTTTTTCAGTGTATATCATGTAATTTCAATAAAATTATGCTTTTTATTTTTTATTTTATTTTTTTAAAGATCTGTGTTTGAAATAGCTCTGAAATTGTAATTATTTTTCTGGTAAGATATTGAAGATTCCATACAACCATAAGACTCAAATATCTTTAACATTTTTGCAAATTAGTTAAAGCAAATGTGCCAAAATATGAAACAAGCATTAAAAGCACGCAATGTAGTATTGAAGATAGACCTATGTGCCACCACATTAACAATAATCATGACTCATGCATTCATGTATATTTTAATAAATCCAATTATCACCCTTTAGCGTAAACGAAAGTGTAAATTACGATTTATTTATGCAAAGCACATGCTTTTGATGCATCCTGCAATGCGGCTTGTTTCACCTCGCACTGAGTCAGAATGAGTTTTTCATTATTGGAAAACAACCCCTTGGAGAATTGGCTCATCAATCTGTGTACGTAATCTTCTATAATACCCTAAAGGGCATTTATGTAAATGTTTACCATTGTTCATGGCTGGAGAATGCAAACACAAGTTATGAAATGAATATTTTTTTGAGCTAATTCTATCAGATTTATTTTGTTGAGATTATCAGAATGAATTGATCTGTTATTGGAAACAGTCCTTAGGGATTTGTTGTTTTTTATTTTTGTTTCATCCATCAGTCTACGTCAATCTTAATGTTTCTTTCATGCTTGTGGACAAATCTTGCATAACGCTAGATATGAGATGAAAAAAGGTTTTTAGCAGCTATGTGAAATGTAATTGGGCCCCAAAATGTTGCAAATATTACATGAAAGTTGAAGCCTTTTATATATTTTGACAATCTCATTTCCCTATGTTGCAATTGTGCCCGTCAAGTGGTCACATTTGAACACCCCTCTGCTTCTTCTCAGACGAAATGTAGCAGAAACTTTTAGGAAAACGATAACCAAGCTTGTCTAAATTGCAACATGGATTGTTCATTTCCCTAACACAATGAAAAAGTAGCATTTGTGCCCTTTTGGCACTCACAAAGATGATAAGGAGCTGAAGTTTGATGGAGAACGGTATCGGAGCTTGTCTAAATTCCACTATAGAGGTGGATTGTTTATGCCCTGACGTCAATACGAAGTCAGATCTGCTTCACTTGAAGAAGATGGCATTCTGGCTACCGTCCAAACAGCCTCTCAGGCTCGTATCAGCCTCTTGAGACGCCCTCGTGTGACTCTGAGTGCAGTTGCTTTACACTTGTTCCGTGAAAAACTGTGAAAATGAGACATTTGTACAGGGTACAGTGTTTTGAATAAGAAATTATTGTATAATAATGCTATAAATGTCTACATGGAACTGTCCAGTAAATGAGCCTCTGGAGATTCTCCTGTTTGACTCACAGTGCAATTGCACTACCCTGGTTTCAGGGAAAACTGAGAGAGTAAACTATTTTGAATGATAATTGTGCACATAGATGTAAGGACACAAATGTGTGCATCTTGCTAGATATACCGAAACATTTGATAAATAAAGTTCTTCAGAAGCGCAAGTGTGACTCCACTTGCAGTCATTGGACTTCACGTACAGTCATTGCAGTTGCTTGAATTTATACTCTTGCTCAGTGAAATACTGAGACTACACAATTTTTAATGATTTTGTACACAAGTACACAAAAGTACACAGAAGTATATGCATGGGGCTGCATACTAAAGGTACTATAGTAGCTATATTGCAGAAGTTTTGGGATTGCAGAAGAGGGGGAACGGCAATAAAATCCTCTATTCTTGTTCTCTTTTTCTTGATATACCTGTTGGAATGTTTCATTCAATAATATTTCTCTTTGGAGAGAACGACCCATTCTTAAAAACTTCAGTGAATTTGGACAAAGCTTACAGTCTCTGTTCCATTCTTTGATACTACTATTGTGAATGGCCCCAATAGGATACTTTAATGATCATAGAGCTCGGACTTTCAGTCTTCTATTTGAGCCAATAGGCGGGTTTACTAATAGATGCAAATATTATGCATACCTCTAACACAAAGGTTGTTCTTGACAACCCGAAAGCTTGCCCGAGGCTTGCCCGACATAGCAACAAGTAATGTATGCAAACTGGATTCCAAGTATTGTAGTCTTATTGTTATCAACCGGTCTATGGAATACCGCGTAACTACGTTAAATACACATAAATTTGAATATATAAGTAAACCCGCCTATTATCAAACCACTTTTTAGCAAGGTATTTAAATTTTATGCACGCTTCTTTGTCAAATGCACAATGTCAATCGAGCTTCATTTATTGCAGATGCTATGCAAGTTGTTTAATTTTTCCATATCCTTTAACCTTTCTTGCTCATAGTGCATACATGTAGGGTTAATACTGGAGGAGTTCAATGAACGTGGACAGAGCTTATTGATCACAACCTTCATCTTAGAAAGAACCTCTTGAGGGCAGACAGATGAATGCTTCCAAGAAGCAAGAGAGAGAGATGGAGGGAGGGAGGGAGGAAAGGTTGGAGGGATGGAGGGGGAGAGAGAGAGGATGGAGGGAGGGAAGGAGGGAGGGAGGGGAAAAAAGAGAGAGAAAGAGAGATAAAGAGAGAGAGAGAGCAAAAGAGGGAGAGCGAGAAAAGAGGGGAGGAAGAGGATCTACATTGATTCAGTGCAAATAAAGCAGAACATATTATGGAAAGGTTAAACATATTATATATTATAATACAAGGAATGGAAACAATGTTATTAGAAGGAATCACAGGTTCACATTTACACGTAGGTATCAATTGCATAGGATTTTGTTCAGTATATGAATGTTTTTTATTGAGAGAGTCTCATTTAAATGTTGTTATCGTTGATGCATGCCTTAAAAACATCATCATCATGTGTAATTATGATGTAAATACGCAAAGTGAACACATTTGCAGGTAATGCGCTCTACATGTAGGCAGAAAGGCTATTGTTTGTCAGCATAATTTGAGAAATCATTTTTATATTGATCGCATCAGACAGTTTTATTGGTTTGAATGTATTGGATATCAGCATCAAGGTTTCTTTATGGAGATGAATCATGCATAACAAGGAAGAATAATATTGCATGTTCAAATTGTTTACATTTATAGCCTTATGATATGAGCAGAATGGTAAATAAGTGATGCCAATCGTTGTGATTACCCGTAGAAATGTAGTCTTGATGGAAAACCTTTGAATAGCTTGGAAGTTATCCTAAATTGCCTTTTATAAATCACCATAAGCCTGAGAAGACTTATTTAGACAAGAAATGGTTGATTAGAATAATGACAAATTATTTGAAATCACTTGGTTTTTCTGTTGTTGCTAACATAATGTAGTTCACAGATTGCTAGACACAGACGATTTTATTATAATTTACTATTTTGTCAGAGAAAAAAAGTAGGCTACCAAATTTTGATGTCGGCTATGAATTTTGCATCACACATCTCCTCTGAACAAAACCTTTCTTTATCCCATGATGTTCGTCTTTCTATTTTAGTATTACAAAATGATGTGTGTCTGTGACAGTTATGATAATTACATTAAATAGGATGGAATTAACTAAATGTATGAAGGCCTACCACTTTATTGCGCATAATTGGATTGAAACATGTAGAGATTTGAAAGTATGGAATAGAATTTGTACAGGGGCAAGATGCAATGAAGAATATTATTCGAGGGCGTAGTGAAATGTTATACCCCAGAGGCCGATTGCACGAAATGCTATTAGCTATCCTCTTCTAGCTAAGACTTGTGACACCCTTTTAACATTGACACAAACGTCGGTAAATCTATGTTGTGACGCCGGCACAATAAGTTGAGGCGTTTTAGCCAGAAGATGATAGCTAAGACCATTTTGTGCAATTGGCCCCAGGGGTTTATAGTTTGGCCATGACCCTAAAAACTTGCAGTCAATATTTATACCAGGCTAGAGGTGGCACTCCCATGTTTATAGATGAAATATCTGCTTGTCAACATTCATGTTCTCAAGACTTGTGATGGGTTGTGGAATAACATTAACAAGTGTTGTTTATTATTGTGCTTTATGCTGCCTTCATTTGAACAGAGTAAAACTGGAATCATTTGGGTGCAATATGTTGAGTATTATTCAAATTTGATTGGTTGAGAATGTTTTCTTTTTGATGGATGGTACTGCTATAGGTTGTCTGTAAATATCATCACAAAATACTCTATGGTTTTGCAATTTGATCTCCTTTATTTATTTTTGTTACTTTTTCAGGGCAACCGTACCTCCCAAACTACCAGTAGCAATATCATGTCCACTGGTCCCAATAGGAACCCATCTATTCAATTCCTATTCAATTCAATCCAAATCTATTTCATTCAAATTGAAGCCCCTCTGTGGACAACATCACCAATCATTGATTCTAAAGTAAATAAAAGTTGCAGACTTAACAGTTCTCAAATAAATCTTTTTTTTTTCTTTTCATCACTCCGCCAAGACAACTGTTCCTCACAGCTATATGGTAGCAACATAATGCCCATGTGTCCCTTTAGGAACCCCTCTAGTTGCCCCTCTATGGACAAAATCACCAGTCATTATTTCTATTGAAAGCGAATGGAAGCACATTGAAGACTTGAAAATTTTAAAATTAATTTCCTTTCCTTTTTCTTTTTACTCTTTCAGGGCAAGCATTCCTCCCAAACTATGGTAGCAATATCATGTCCACTGGTCCCAATAGGAACCCCTCCAGAAGCCCTTCTGTGGACAACATCACCAATCATTGTATTTTAAGCAAATGAAGGTTGCATTTCAGACCTTCCAGTTCTCAAATTAATCATCTTTTCTTTCTTTCTATCATTTCTCCAGGGCAACCGTTCCTGCCAAACTATGGTAGCAATATCATGCCCAACGGTCCGTATAGGAACCCATCTCGAAGCCCGTCTGTGGACAACATCACTAATCACCGCTACTCAACTGGCTCCACCGCATCAGCAAGTTCGTCAGGCACATGGTCGAATCGAGGTAAAATATATTCGTAAAATTGTACAATAGTAAATAATAATGGGAATGTATTTAGTTCCTTACCAGTCTATTGGGGCGTTGCTAGAAAGATGAAATCAATTCCAAGTTGAAGCAAGCTCATCAGGCACATGGTGGAATTGAGGTAAAGTAGAAGTATACAATTTTAAAATGATAACTGGAATTTATATTGTGCTTTACCAGTCTATTTGGGTGTTGCTAGAAAGATGAAATCAATTCCAAGTTGAAGCAAGCTCATCAGGCACATGGTGGAATTGAGGTAAAGTAGAAGTATACAATTTTAAAGGTTACAATTACACAAACTTTTGTTTTTAGCATCATTTGATGAAATGAAACTATATACATTTGCATGTCATATTCAGTGTGTGGATTTTCCAGAAAAGTGATTATTCCTGAAAGATAATGGGTGTCTGAGAAAAATGATAGCTTTTCTAAATATACTTGTGTGTTCACTTCATTTCCTTGTCATTATATTTATGATTATGATTCTGCTGGGATCGAAAGCCGAAGTTCTTTTCAATTAATTCAAGAAAAAAATCAGGAAGAGAAAAAAATAGAACCAAAATGAATTGCATGCTTATTAACAAATGTCTCACAGAATTTAACAAGTTTCTGCACACTCTTGTTCATACTGCTAGAAACAAAGTACAATATGCAACTCATGGGCTAATATGGCAAGTGGTCAAAAGGACAATAAAACAGTTAAAAAGTGACATTAAACGGTTATTATCCGGCCAATGATACAGTATTTACTTCTTATGGGTATCATACAGCTCACACACTACATATATTGCTTTAACAGAGTACAATATGCAACACACAGGCTAATATGGCGAGTAGTTAAAAGGACAATAAAAACAGTTACAAAGTGATGTTAAACGGTTGTTATCAGGCCAATGACTTCCACTGTACCAAATTTTGAAAGATCATATTTATGTGTATCATACACTCTCACGCACTACATATTGCTTTAACAGAGTACATGTATAATATGCAACTCACAGACTAATGTGGTTAGAAGTTATAAGGACAATAAAAATAGTTATAAAGTGACATTAAACGGTTATTATCAGGCTGATGATACAGTATTGACTTCCTCTGTACCAAATTTTGAGAGATCATATTCATGAGTATCATAAACTCTCAAGCACAACATATATTGCTTTAACACACTAATATGGCCGAGTGGTTAAAAAGGACAATAAAAACAGTTATAAAGTGACATTAAACGGTTATTATCAGACAGATGATAGTATTGACTTCCTCTGTACCATGTGGTATTGTAAGACCGGATGTTGGTTTTCCTTTTATAAACCAGTTTTATCTTGATGAAAGGAAACGGTGTGCCAATATTTTTGAGATAGTGAGTAAAAAATATCCCAATTGACACCACGCATTTGTTTGCCATGTTATTTAGAAGTGGAAACTTCTGCAAGCCTGGAATTTTCCACAAATGTCAGTGCTATGTACATGCATTTGTGGAAATTTAGTTGTTGTAATGGTCAACATTGTGTATCAAAAATCTAACCGTCACAGACTTTATCAAAATTACAACGCGTTTTTTTTTATTTCCCAAAATCAGACTATACAAATCTGGAATATCAAATGATATAAAAAAAATTTCTTTGATTTTCTTTTCATTCCATCAGGGGGCAACATCCACACTACCATAGATGTCAATTACTCCTTTTTATTGTATTTTGCAAATGGTTGTCATATCTTATGCATTTTTTTTTAAAGGTTTTATGCAAATATATTTCTATTATGTTTTTAACTTCACATGTATTTTTGTATTTTTTTTTTTTTTAAATTTGCTACACACAAGTTAAACTGTGATTATGTGGATTTACTATTAGGTGATGTGGGAGGGCCGGGAGGGGTAGCGAAGGGGATTTCCATTGTCTTGCCCCCCCCCCCCCAAAAAAAAAACCCAAACATATAACTGTCGCAGTAGAATAATTCATTTCACGTGAGTAAACACTATGTTGTCATTGGAGATGTTCCTACTTCAAGTGAATAGCAAATGGAAATCCATTAGAACATCAAAATGAAAACGTGCCAAGAAAGCAAATTTGCAAAACAGTTAAGGTTTTCTTAAATTCTGGACTAGATTTTCCCAAAATAAAGTCAATGCAGAAACTTCACCCCTTTTCCCGATCTCTATGCCCTATCCAGCTAAACTAAATGTAGTCTTGAAAATTATTTCTGTCATTCAGATAATCTTCTGTAAAGCAAGCATCAATAATAATAAAAAATAATTAGACAATTTATATAGTGCAGTCACTATATGGATATACTCGACTGCACTGCGATGTTAAGGTCTGTGGATATTGTTACTAGAATAATGCATAAAGGGTGGATCCAGGATTTTGAGAAAGGGGGGGGGGAGGTGCCAATTTGGGCCAAATTTCGATGAAGTGAGAGGGAGTGCCAATGGCCTCCTCTAAGGTTCAGGGGCAAAAAATGATTTTGGGACGGTGCTTTGCAACTTCTTGAATCCGTGCTCGATCATCCTTTTGATTTATTCAAAATAAGGGAATCTTTTATTCATATTCCTTTCTCGACCATATTTTCTGGTTCTGGTACATTTAATGTGGAGAATATATGTTTACAACTTGTGGAAGTCTGCCAAAGGCACTTGTTAACACAACACCGCATTTTGCACAAAATTGATATCGCCACTCCACGGCAAACACGTAATCAATAATAAATGGGTGACCTCTCGAAAACCAGGAGGTAGTTTGGAATATTTTTAGAAGAGGATGGTGGTTCGAAGGGAGAGGCCTAGTTCTTTTCTAGAATATTGGTTTCTTCAATTTTGCAAATGGTGTTTTCCCCTTGCGGGTGATTGCTCGCAGCGATTCCGGTTATGTATTCCTCTTTGGCCACTTTTCTTCACCTTCATCCAATCATCATTGTCTGAAATCACATGACACCCACTTCCACTTGGTTCTCAATATTTGTATCAGAATTCTACAAGATTTTCTACAGTTTAGTGATGGACCATTCTCTTTTGCAGTCCCAAATTTTTCAATAGTATTTGCAGAAGTTGTAGATAAACCAGAAGACGAGGAAGAAGGGGGATAGGGGAAGGGGAGTAGAAGGAGGATAGAGGGGAAGGGGAGAATGAGTAGGATGAGGAGGAAGAGGTGGACCAACTGGGTTAGGGAGGAGAAGGGGTAGCGGAGGAGGAAGGTGGAGGAAGGGTGGTTAGGGAAAAGGAATGATGGAAGGGAGGAGGAATGGTGGAAGGGGGAAGGGGGAAGGAGGTGTTGGAGGATGAGGGGGAGGAGGAGGATGAGGAGGGATAAGGGGGAAGGCATGAGGGAAAGGAGAGGACAAGTAGGAAAGGGTTAGGGGAAGAGGAGGGATGGACGAGGAGGGGGAACATGGAGAAAGGAAGGGAGGGAAGAGGAAGGATGAGAGGGAGGAAGGGAAAAAGGAGGAGAAGGGGAGGAGACAATGACACTGGGCCATCAATCTACAAGACCCAAATTTTACTTCAAACATGAACAAAAATCATTAATTCATTAATTATTGCAGTATTAATTAGCAAGAGAATGAACAGTTGATTATTAACATTCATTTATTGTTTTTTGCAGAGAGCACAGAGCACTCAACGCCAGTGAGGAATAACATAGGGGGACAGCAGCAGCAATCGGGTTACGAGCAGGACGTAACGCCACCAAACCTCTACCCAGGCGATCCGTCAATGGCCCGCAGTATGGTAAGTGTTATAAGGCCCCATTTACATGTGATATTGAGATGATCATAGATATGTATTGGAATATGTTAAGAACGGGACCTTGTAGCATTGATAAACTTGTATCCAGTTGACCCGTCAATGGCCCGCAGCATTATAAGACCCCATTCACATTTGAAATTTAGATGATCATAGGTATCGTGACCGATTTTATGAACAGGCCTATTAGTGACAGGTGGTTGCACAAACCGGTCGTAGCAATTCAATTGAAATAAACGCTATTCAAATAACATGAATTTAAGTGGTTCATGTATGCCATTGTACTTTGGCGCTATGTCAGGATTTCTACGTGTTCAAGCAGCGCCTCTGTCATTAGAGGCCGGTTCGTATAAACGCTGACGTTATGTTTGGGAATATGTTTTGAACTGGGCTTGGAGCAGCGGCAAACTTCTAGATGATCCGTCAATGGCCCGCCGTATGGTAAGTGACTCGCGTTATACGGCCCCATTCACATGTAATATTGAGATGATCATAGATATTTAAGTGAATATGTTATGAACAGGACCTTGTAGCATCACCAAACCTGTATCCAGGTGATCCGTCAATGGCCCGCAATATGGTAAGTGATAAGTGGTATGAAGCCCCATTTTATGGTTCAAGATTTTCAAGGATTTAGTATAACATTGGTCTGCCATTTTTAAGGGCTCTTTCCTTTCTCGCTGTTTTACCAACTTAGCAACTTGCATTTTTTACACTGTACCATTATATTGTTCTTGAACAAATATGTTTTTACTTTGTTATCATGTTTTTAATTGCTTTACTAAAATGAAATTGAATTGAATTGAATTAAAATAACTCACATTTTTATGGTAAGGGATGAACAGTTGGTTGCGTTTCATAATGCATTTCTACTGATTTGTTCTTCCTCTTGGTACCCCCACCACTGCCTAAAATGCTACAACATGTGGGCCACTCACTAGGCATTTAGGCATTGGTGTACTCCCCCCCCCCCCCCCCCCCCCGCAATCCGTCAGTGGATCCACCACTAATATCTTCTTTCTCTTACTGCCCCCCCCCCCCCTCAATCCTACCTTTGTAATGAACCACATGCTCATTGTAACCACCCCTCCCTGGTTATGCCACTATTTTTATTTTTTTCTCTTGGTACAGGATTTGCCCCCACCACCTCCAGAAATGTTGCACCACGGGGGCCACTCACCAGGTATCGGGGTACCCCCCAGCCCTACCTCCAGAATGAACCACGGTGTACCAAGTTCACCTCATTATCCATCACCAACACCTAGTGGTAAGTAGTTCGGCCTTCTTGTGGAGCCACTCCAATCATTAATTTATCCGTACAAGAGAAAGATAGAGAGGCGTGGGCGAGGGTATTGTCGTGTTTTTTACCCAATGTCGATGCATTTGCTCTTAATGGGCAAGAAGTATGTTGTAGGGTAGGTTACTGAGTAGCAGTTGATACATTCATAATAACGATGATAATAATGAAGTTAAGGAGAAGGAGGAGAAGAATGAGAGGAGAAGAAGAAATAAGATATTTGGAGATTGAGAAAGATAAAGGGGTGGGAAGTGATCGATATGGGCATTTGTGCATGAATTACATGTACCAATTTGTTGAACAGAACAAGATATGTCCTCCCCCCCCCCCTCCCCCAAAAAGAAAATCAATTGATTTTTTTAATCTTCTGGGCATTCAAAGGTGGCTACTTCAACCAGTTGCAGTTCCCTGCATCACCAAGCAGACAACTGCTTATGATTAAATCAAAGCTTTGATGTCCCCCCCCCCCCCCAAAAAAAAAGAAAATCATAAATTGAATAAAGCTCTAAAGGGTTGCCATGATTGATTTTCGAACTTTCTTTACAACAGGCAATGGTGGCTACTACAACCAGTTCCAATTTCCTGCATCAACGGGTAGCTCACCGAGCCGACAACCATTTAGGAATAAACCAAGCTTTGATGATCCGCCGTGGCTGCGTACACACCAAACGAGAAATAGGCCTCCTAGTGGAGCAGAGTACCCAGAGGATTACACTGCTAATGTAAGTAATCACTATCCGGTACTTGTCTTTAAATTGGCAACAGTGTTTATGTTTATTTCTTGTATACAATGCATTTATAATAACTTGAGGAGGTAATACAAATTATTTAAAGTATCAAAACAAACACAAACAAATGTATTGGTCATTTTATGTCAGTAATAGGGACTTTTACTGCAAATGGCAACATAAATCATCTTCAGGCAAATCGTCTTATTTTTTTCATGTTGAAATAGCCAGCATGCATTATTTTTTAATTTTTCTCTTGTCATTGTTTTTGTCTGAAAATGTCAGCTGTCAGGATTTTTAATGAAAAGATATTTAGTCAATTGTATGGAAGTAATTGTATGATAACATGCAGAAGAGGTTTAACAGATAGGGTTAAGCGATGAGTCAGTTAAGAGAATGTTATTTTCCTTCAACACGAAGATGTTTCTCATCGCTCATTAAAACTTCAACCTTCCCTGTCTGTCTCAATTTACAAGTGCTGCTCATGCAAGCGTTTACGTAAGATGCTTGAAATATTTACCTTGTTATCTGGGTTTCTGTCTTTAATGATCCAGGGTCAGTTGATGAGAGGTCATTTAGGGTATGACTGTCCATCCCTCAATGCTTACAAGTCTTTGGGGGTTTTGTTCAAAATCCACTGCTAATCAACTGCAATTTTGCAAATTGTAATGCACATCTTCATTTGTGCACGGTATGTGCATTTAACAAGATGCGCTTGAAACAATGATTTTGATTTGCACGTTCCGATCAACTGCAACTTGCGTTCAATTGCAACTTTTGAAGAAGACCCCAAATGGCGCCCTTTACACTGACTTTTAGACTATTGGATTATGTATTCTAGTATTTTAGGACCAAATGTAGGGCCAGGTTTGGACAAGCTTTGGAGGGGGGGGGGGGTATTCTCAAGCACAAATATGTTGCCAAAGAGAGATGTAAACTTTGTATGTCCATCATTTGATGTGGAGCACCAAGATTGTCAGAATGTAATTTAATAGGTTGTCCAAGATTTCAGAGTTCATGCATAAATTAGGCCTGCATTTGTGCTTCTCATGAATGTACATGTATGGGATGCTTGAAATGTTAACCTTGATGACTTGGCTTCTCTATTTAATGACCCAGGGTCAGGTCATTTAGAACATTCATCAATCCATAACAAGTCCTTAATGCATTCATACCATACTCTCTCTTCAGTATGGATTTTTCTCCAATGTAAGGCAAAAGTGATGATAGTAAACTACACTGTAGATAGTTTTGTGATGAAAATCATGGAAAAGCAACACAAGGTAAATTCTCCTACCATGTACCTATTCAGTTCACCTTGGCAGAAATTTGAACCCCAAATCTTCCAATTAAAAGATGCAAGCCTTCACCACTACAATGGGTCTCACAGTCATGAAAAGTTCTAGGATATCCTGGAAAATTTGTCATGAAAAGTCGTGGATACGTTATGGACTCGCATTTTTCTCTTGGTTATAAAAATTTCCCCGTTTGTTTAGTCTTGCAATTACTGTGCTCTGTGGCTATGAGGGGAGGTGGAGGCCATAAAAAACGTGTGATTTTGGAATCTGTGCCAGAAAGGAAGTTATGGAAAGCAATTTAGTCAGATATTCTGTTTTAAAATTTCTGTGGGAGCCCTTCTAGACAACAATTTGAATGTAAACAATAATATGAGAAAAAAAGAGAAATTGTTCAGATTTTTATGTTCTATCTTTAATGTTACAGGGTCAAGCAATGAGAGGTCATTTAGGCGGTATGATGGGGCACCCAGGAATGCATAATAAGTCGCTAGTGCACACACACCCAGCCCACAGTATGNTCTTTAATGTTACAGGGTCAAGCAATGAGAGGTCATTTAGGGTATGACCGGCCATCCCTCAATGCTTGCAAGTCTATGATGCCTTTTACACTGACTTTAAGACTATTGGATTATGTATTAAAGTGTAAATGCAGGACCAAACGTAGGGCCAGGTTTGGACAAGCTTTGGACGGGGGGGGGGGTATTCTCAAGCACAAATATGTTGCCAAAGAGAGATATATAAACTTTGCATGTCCATCATTGGATGTGGAGCACCAATATTGTTAGAATGTAAAAAGGTTGGTCCAGATTTCAGTGTAAATGCAGAAAATTAATGCTCAGTGAGTTCTACAAATTAGGCCTGTATTGTGATGACCCAAAATTGGTGTTGTACATGAATGTCTTCACATAGGACTTTTAAAAAAGATATTCAGCTTGATAACTTGGCTTCTCTCTTTAATAACCCAGGGTCAAATTGATGATAGGTCATTTGGGACATCCATCAACGCATAACAAGTCTTCAGTGCATTCACACCATATTTTCTCATTTCTGTGTGAGGCAAAAGCGACGAAAGTAATCAAGATATTTTTGTGATGAAAATAATGGAAACTCGAACTCCCCCCCTCCCCACCAAAAGAAAGATTCTATTCACCCATGTCATATTGATTAAAACACAAGTGTAAGAACCTCATACGAAGTTGAAAGATGCATAATGTTCATCGCACCTTGAAAATAGATATGTAAGTGAAACATGTTTGGAATATCTTAACAAAGTGTATTATTTACAAAAAGAATCGCAGAAAAAACAACTCAAGGAATAAAATACTGCTACCAAGGCTGATATGAGAACCGACAAATATTCCATGTACATTTACAATGAATACACACATATGTGCATTTATGTCAACTTGAATATGGAAGATAATACTTGTAGTTCTGATTTTGATGTTCTATCTTTAATGTTCCAGGGTCAAGCAATGAGAGGTCATTTAGGCGGTATGATGGGGCACCCAGGAATGCATAATAAGTCGCTAGTGCACACACACCCAGCCCACAGTATGGAAAACATGCTTGCCTCGGACTTTCACTGTAACGGTAAGTTTGACAATCATTTTATTTTCTAGTTTTCTATTCATTTAGTTGAGAGGCCTGTTTTTATGCACAGCCCCATCAATAGTGACTTACCCTTAAACCTATTTTATTTGTTTTGCTCCATGCAATTGTGACTTCTTGTGCAACTTTTGAGACCATTTTCGCGACGACCAGGTACATATGTACATGGTTCCAGAATTTTGCGGGATCCCCCAAAATAAAATTGTCACGCCAAAAATGGTTAAAAATATGATTTCATCACTTTTTATTCTTTTTTTTGTTATAGAAGTTGCCAGAATCGTCAATCTTGTTTACAATTATAAATCAAATGATACATGTATTTCACTTTAATCATCAAATCACGCCATCTTTAATCCTCTTCTGAATCGAGGCTTATGCCATAAAGCTGATTAATTGTTAGTAATCAAAACAAGTGATCTTGGAGCATTATCTTCCTTGGAATTTAGCCGAGTAGATCAATGACATTGTTGCCTGTTTTTATACAGAATCAATCATGTAAATGAATCTTTGCAATATGCTTTTGAATACAGAAAATAGAGAATGCAGGTGAGAAAGTTTTATACACCTCAGTTATGATTAAAAACAACTGATCTTGAACCATTATCTTGTTTGGAATGGAGCCGAGTAGACCAATGACAATGATGCCTGTTTTTGTACAAAATTGATAGTGTAAATGGGTCTTTGCTTAGGCTTTTTAAAGAGAATGATAAAGAATGCAATCAATTTTTTTTTTTAATCTCTGTCATATTAAAAACAACAACTTATCTTGGACCATTATCTTGTTTGGAATTGAGCCGAGTAGATCAATGACATTGTTGCCTGTTTTTATACGGAACTGATAGTGTAAATGGGCTATTGTATTTTCTTTTTTTAATCTCAGTCATATTTAAGAACATCCTGCTTGAAATGTAGCCCAGGGGTTCAATGACTTTGGATGCCTGTTTGATCAAAATTGGAAATTGGAAACAGACCATTCTAATGAGTTTTAGAAATTGGTCTGTGAATTTAGCCATCCATGTCATATGTTAATTTCCAAAGAGAAATAATAGGGAGTTCATTTTAGAAACTTTGTAATATCTCAAAGAAAAATTATTTGTTCTTGGACTTTTATATTGCCTGGAATGGAACCAAGTAGTTCAATGTCATTGGATGACTCTTTTATACAGAATTAAAAGTGTAAATGTGTCATTGCACTACTTTTAATTGTAGTAAAAATAACATTTTGTCCATAAAATAAAACAGATCCTTGTATGTGGTTTTAGCCAGTGTAAATAGATTATTCCTGAGGGTGTTTTAGTTGGTAAGCATGGCATCCTGCCTTTGCAATAAAATGTATTTTTAGACATTTTTTTCTTTGAAAAACTATATTTCACAAAAAGGATGAGAATCTGTAACTGTATTTTTGTTCGCATGCAATTAATGGTTTCACAAATTGATATAGAAATACGGGATCCTTTCATAAACCAACATGCATCGCAGTAATAACACCAAAAGAAGTGCTGGAGGATAATTCATATTTTATTGATAATACAGTAAGATTTTTTGCAACATAACATGTTATCACTTTAAAAGAGCTGAACAATAGATATGGTCCAATGATCCATCTGTGAACCTGTTGTCCTTACTTTTACAGTGATAACAGGTAAGCAAATAAATCTGACTTGCAAAGTACATCAGTGAACTTGCTGCTATGTCAGGTTTTTCTTGCCCCTTGCTTGAATCCGATAGTTGTATTCCAGTTCTTTACATCTTGATTGGGAAGCAAATCGGTGGACTAACCGATCTTCGTGTTGATCGTTGTTTTCCAGATTCTCAAAAAAGCGATGGTATTACCGACTTAAATTCCATGGTTGTTTGCCAGTTTGTAAAATAATTGATGATTTGTGTTCCAACTCCAAGGAATAACTTATCTTTGTTTCGACTGGTACTTTGCAGATTCCCAAAGACCTCATAGTGATGGTATATCAGACTTCCATGTAGATGCTATATCAGCTCAACACGAAGGAATAAAGGTGATGTTTTATGGATATTGTTTTCATCTTCTAATGCAATTAATTTTGTGGAATTCATGCAGTTATATCAGAAAGCATGTCCCCAATTTACCTTTTTTTTTTCTTTTAGAGAAAGACAATTATACTTCTTTGTTACCACAGCTGTCATTTAAAAAACGTAAAATCAATTGCCCAAGTGTGAAATTGTATTTAACTTGATTTTTGTTTTTTGGTGTGCCCCTCTATAACCATTCTCATTCTGTCTGAATTGTTTTACTCCACATTTACAGTTTATGTGTGGTTGAAATTTCATATTGTCCAATATTCTAAAATGATATATGTGATAATTTTTTCCTGCCAGATTAGGTGACTTATATGTAAATGAGTTAGAAAGGGTATTGATTTGATGTATCCAGTCCTAACCTGCAAACAGATCCCCCTAAACCCATTTGATTTATCCGTTCATGTATTTTATTGCTTTTTCTTTGCAATTTCAGGATGCTGATAGGATATATGAATGGTTAAGAAGACAAAGATTAATGGAATACACAAATAACTTCACAAGATCTGGCTACGACATGCCAACGATAGCCAAGATGACACCAGAAGTAAGTACACCATTACGTCACAAATTTTTGATGATGTTGACCAAGTTAGGAAACATTTTTATTTACTCATTGTTTTTTCTCTCTTTTTTTAACAAACAAAACAATTATATGAACTTAAACAAATTTTAATAAATCATCACAAATTACCAAATTTTCAGCATACAAATTTAGACTTGATACAAGGTTTATAGGTAATACATGTAGGATATATAAGAAAACAGAATAGGACATGTCAAAAAGCAGGCTTGTATGATACATGTCCTAAATTGGAAGTGCCTGAAACAATTTATTCTAATGCTATCCAATCAGATATTCTCAATATTTAAAAGAATGCATTAGAAATAACAATTTGTTTTTGTTTTTTAAGTTTACTTCATACATATCAAGAAATTATGATTATTCCTGAAGAATTTTGTTTATTTATTTATTTAAAACGGTTTAAATCACAATATATTTTGCAGCCTAATGGACGAATTGCAGATACATACAATGAAAAATGAATGATTGAAGAGCCATTTTGAATGAGAAGTAACTTTAAAAATGAAAAGTTCTTTGAAACTATTCTAATTAGTTTTGATGATAGCCAGTCGTTTTCTGAGGTACAATGTACAGCAGAGTTGTCAATCAGTAGGATTAATCGTATCTAGTAGGACTTTTCAGTGAAAAATGGGATTATTGTAAGACAAGTTAGGATATTTTCAGTCCTTAAACGACAATGTCAGACAGTGTTGGAAAGTGCACAGAAGCTAAGTAGGCCTATATGATTTTTTTTTATGAAAACAGGATTCTTATGGTAAGATAACAAGATTCTTATAGAACTTTAACTTACAACTTCGGAATGGCATTGCTGTTTTTGGTGCCAGAAAAGTAGAGAAAGTGCATGGAAGCTAAGAATATATTTTTTTCAGAAAATCGGATTTTTATGGTAAAGCGATAAGATTTTTTATAGAAATGATGTGAGCAGCTCAAGGAATGTAACTTCCAACTTCAGAATGGAACTGCTGTCGTGGTACCAGCAAAGTAGAGAAAGTGCACGAAAGCGAAGAATATGATTTCTGAAAATGCTATTTATATGGTGAAATGATGGGATTTTTATAGATATGAAGTTAGCAGCTAAAGGAATTTAACTTGCAACTTTGTGGCATTGCTGCTGTGGTGCCAGAAAAGTAAAGGAAGTGCAAAGAAGCAAAGAATATAAGATTTTTATATAGTTATGAGGTTGGTAGCTCTTGGACTGTAATTAACAACTTCAGAATGGCATTGCTTTCATGGTGACAGAAAAGTAGAGATTTCTTGTTGTTGCCAAGAGTAATTGGACCTTGATCTGAATTAATCAAGAGATTAGTCAACACCAAAGCACCTGTTACCCCAAGCAGGTGTTTAAAAGTACTGAAAACAATACCTCATTGAACGTGTAAGATGTAGCTAATGAGCCTGAACAATAATTAAAGTGATATAACCTGTTGTCTAACACTACTTAATTTATGATTGGGATATTTAGTTGATGTATTTTTGTTGTTGTTGATAAGAAGTATTTTCACATTGGTATTTCAACTTTGTGTAATAGTGTGACACTTTATTTGACATAAAAGATATTACATTTTGATCTTAGGCATGCCCAAATTTTACCATGGAAAGTAATTTGCCAAAGGTTATGTATAAGCCAAGATGATGCAAAATACAATTGAACATATCAAGCCTCAATAACGAATTCAAGACTTCAGTGTTTGGTTTGGCATTTTTTCAAGATATTCTTTACAGTTCAATGATATCTTAGCAAACTTAGATATTAAGGTCTAAGAAAGTAGAATAAAAGTTGTGCATCTCTTTGAACCAGTTGCAAAGAACTACCATTGGCATCCTCCTTCACTGTATACCTCTTTGTTCTGTTTTTTTAAATGTATGAATTAGAGATACAGTTTACATATAATACTCTTCCTTTTTTTAACTCCTTACTTTTCCAGGACCTTACAGCAATAGGAATCACCAAACCTAGTCATAGGAAACGAATTACAGCGATGATTGCACAGATGAGAGAAGCAGACCCGGTACCGTCGTATATACCGGTGAGTAAT
>BQKZ01002115.1:55555-73070 GCA_036244855.1 Temnopleurus reevesii
CCAATGTGTGTCAATCTAGCTTTCCACTGGGACAGCACAGTGGGCTAAAGCAGGACATACTATGAAGGCCATCTGAAGGTCATTTTAATGTCACCTGAATATTCTCTGCCCCAGGGCCCACATCCAATGTTTGTCAATCTAGAATCTTGATTTGGGCAGCATGGTGGGCTAAAGCAGGTTATCCTTCAGAGGTCATCTGAAAGCCATCATTATAATTCGATTTCAAACCAATGCAATGTCCATACAAGTCACCGACACAGTATAAATATTCACTTTCTGACTGAACCTTCAAGGACTTTGTTATTTAATTTTCAGTCACAACCGATAAAGTCTCAGAACTTGAATTTGACATTTCATTTACAAAAAAAAACTCTAATATGAATTAAAACCTGCAGTAAGACCGACAATTTCAACAAGGATTAAAAAAAAAAAAAAATCCACTGGGAGAAGAGCTAAGTTAATTTTCTTCACTGAATATTATCCTTTATGGGACAACAGTTTACTGTTATTGATAAATTTATGATGCATGTACCAACGACTGTCTTGAAAATTTATTTATTTGCATGACTGGATAAAAACTCAGGTCAAACAAATGTTCCCAGGGCAATGTTTCATCAGGATAAGAAAGACTTTAAGGATAACTTGTATCAGTTCTTGCACTGAATATACGTAATATGATCGATCATTATTTACAAGAACAGATACCAGTTGTTCATAAAGTCGTTCTTGAAGCCTTTCTTATTTTGGTGAAACACTGCCCTGGAATGTATGCTGTGAGTTATTCATTTGGTTTCACCTTTTTAATGGCACGATTGACTTCCAGACGTACAGAGACATGCGCACCAAAAGTAGAAAATGATTCTAGGACAACCACCATAAATATATTAAAGAATATAACTTTAAAAGAAAGGAATGACTACACTTATCTTCCATGCACATATGACAAATATAATTGCACATATCTTTTAAATATTTGGATTGTAGCCAAGCAGTTGATTAATCAATAAAATTGTTTCAAAGTAATTCTATTTGAAATAATTTTGAAAGTGAACATCAATTATAATGTTTCATCAGTAAAGCATAATGTTTATAAAAAAGGGAAATTTTAAAGCAATCATCATCTTTTCTTCCAAATAAATAAAAAGTACTCAAATGAGAAATTTTAGCATATTTATTTAAAATGCAGGTTTGATCTATCACTTCAAAATTATATAAAGTGAACATCAATTATAATGTTTTATTGAATAGGGAAATTATTAAGCAATCACCATCTTTTCTTCCAAATAATATTTTAAGTACTAAAATGGAACATTTCAGCTTATTTATTTATAATGCGGGTTTGATCTATCACAACAAATTTTTTAAAGTCATTTTTTATCAGATGTTTGTCTACATTTTAGTTATTATGAATGTTGAGATTATGGCAGAGAGACTAGATACTGAATTGAATTATGTAATCCCGTAGACTTTGTGCAGGGATGACATGGCTCCAGTAATCGATGGGTTAAGAATTTTAATATGTTTTGCAAGCACCTTTTCGTTTCTTACCCCTTCCATGGACCAAAGAAGAACTGCTGCTTTTCTCTTTCTTTCTTTTTAGTGAGTTAATCTTTTTAAGGAAAATGTAGCAATTCCTCTTCTTCTGTTTTCTTATTTGTTTGTTTATGTACTCACATGCAGATAGTTCAATTGCATTTTGGCACAATTTCCCCCGTTTAAAGTCCATTTTCTTCTGCTTTCCGGCTTTAGTTTTAATTTATTCTGCTTTACTTATGATTGTCCTTGTTTCTCTAGTTCAGCCAGTGTTTTGATGAAAATAGATACGAATCAACAAATTTCGGCCAATTTGTTCCTGTCACCATTAAAAAAAGTGTCAAAACAACATTTGTAATCTTAAAATGTAATCCAGGTATGAAACTGTATGTTGTAATCACCTAACAAATGACAAGTCTCCTCATTCATACTGCAACTTTTTTATATCATGTAAAGTAGAATAACCGAAATCTTAACAGAAGCAGGATTTAATTTATTTATTTGTGCAAGTTGCTCTCAAATTCACTGTATTTTATATAGAGATCAGCCCTAGAAAAGTGCTGGAAGTTTTACATTTTTTCTTCTTGTGGAGACTGCTCTGATAATAAAGATTATGAGGAAATTGATTGTTATAAGTAATCTTCTATAAAGTTACAAGTTTTGAGTTCTGTTTTCAAGAGTTAATTATGTTTTACTTCCCTTACAAATTCACTTCTTTTTTTTGACAATGTCTTGATACAGTATAAGTTATAACGTTAAAAATTTGTATCTTCACCTAAGAACATTTATCAATAATAGTGATTTTTGTCTTCTCTTGATAGTAATATGACACCTTGATTTTAATGACTACTTCAAAAAATCATATAGTAGAATTACAAAGCATGATAATTTATATTTAGTTACATTTGAACAAAGTAATATTATGTTCACGTTGTTTAGATCTCCAACTGATTGCAGGATTATCTTTATAATGTTTCAATACTTTTGATAATGACAAAGAACGTCTGAATGTGATTGTTGTTTCCCTTTTCCCTCTCGTTTGAACACTATAAAAGTATGTAACATAACTGTATGGTGGCTTTTTTGCCAAACAAAAGGAGTTAGTAGCATGAATATGAAATATTAGCTGAATAGTTGCAAGTAGGCTCTATGGACATTTCTTGGTGGTATTTCATAAAAGTTACATGAAACCCACAAATTCCTCATGACAGAAGCCCCAAACTATCACTCATAGTGCACTAGAAATTTGATGTATTTTATGACCAAAAATAATTATTATTTAAAGTACTATAATTACTCAGTATTTAGCCATGTAATGGAAGTGATAATGTTAACAGTATAATTATCCAAATAAATGTCATGATTACAAAATCATGCCTTTAATATTACATACAAAAGTATTTAACTCTTTATCATTTTAATTTATTTTTAGATTTCCTGTGATATGTTTATTTTTTATAATTGCCTTTTCTTTTATCCCTTGATGATCTTAATAAGTCTTCTATTTTTAGCTTGAATAAAATTTAATTTTTGTGCTTTCATGAGCAAGTTAAATGTAATATGGAGAGTCGCCACCATTCCAGAATATGGATGAGGTGTATTTTCATATGAATTCAAAGTTTTCATCATAAGTGAATGACGTAGAGTACAGTCAGTGTGGTCATTTTCTCTCAGTTTTTGTTCAGCTGTTGCATTATTCCCATTTAAATGTTGACCTCAGGCATATTACGGAACGGTTGGCATCTGGGCAATTCCGCTGCTTTGTTATGTCCACAGCCATGTACAGAGCGAGTACATAACTTGATGGAGATCCTTAAAATTTAAAATGTGTGACACTGACACTTGTTGTTTCGTACTTATTGAATTTCAAGGAATTTGGATGAATACTTTTCAAGAGATTCAGATTTTTTGCCGTAATGGACATTAAGATGTCAATGAATCAGAGATAAAGAGTCTGTATGATGCAGAAACTGTCATTAGTAGAACCGTAAAATGGCACAAACATGGACACCGGGGTGAATGTGGACAAAAGTGAGACTATTAAAGATTCCTTTTTGATGCGATGAATCACTCTATGGAACCAGTTATAGGATCAATCTTTCAATACCTATGAAAACTAAACAACAAATGAAAGCAAATACGATATAAGCAGATCTAAATAAACTCTAAGTTTGTTCCTCTTCACTTCAGCACCCGTGTTTGCTGTTCTTTAGTCTTTTTCTCTCTTATGATTGATTCTTTAAAGAATATATATAATTGAAATCTATCAAATAATTAACAATGAAAGATTGTATGTATATGACACATCTTTCGAAATCCAACAATATTATAGAATATATTCAAGTAACCAAGCATATGTGTATGATTCAATGGTCCCAAATATGCTGTTTTTCTTTATACATATCAAAAGAATGCACATTTCTTTCCAATGAACGTAGGTATGTGATTTTCCTGAAATCTGGTAGGAGAAACAACAACGCTTGGAATCCGGTTTGCAAAATTACTTATTGCTATTCCAGAAGATCCTCAGGCAAGTTTTCTTTTGTGTGTTGAGAGAATGCATAAAGTTTGCATCTATCAGCAAACATACCACTGAGGAACAATTGTGTAATACTGTTTCTTTAAATTTGAAGATACATTTTTCAGTATTATGTTGCATTTTTACCCCCATTCTATCAGCTATTTAACCCTGTAACCTAGACATGTCACATTTTCGTGACAATTATCGCTGAGATTTAATAAATGTCACTGGACCATCGCTTTATTTATTATCTAATAAATCCAGTATTTATTACATATGATGTATCAACATAAACAAGATGACGATTAGTGAACATTTTTTGTAGAGTATTGTTTTCGAAAGAAAAAGACTTTTGTATACGCATGTAGATGTATACAATTGGCAATTTTGCCAGTGCAGCAATAATCTATACTAATGATGCTCTGTCTTATTTAACCTTGTCAGAAGTTATATAACATAGGGGGTGTTGATCAAAATCAACTGCAAATCAACTGCAACTTTGCAAATTGTTCGCGCATTTTCATTCGCGCAAGGTATGCGCATTTAACACGACGCACATGAAACAATGATTTTAATTGGCAAGTTCCGATCAGCTGCAACTTGCGATCAATTGCAACTTTTGAGCAACACCCCCTTAGTGATGTTTTTATTGCTACTGTCGGAAATTGTGTCAAATATTTATGCATGTGAACTTGTTGATAAAGTGCTTATACTCTGTGTTCTGCTCATGAATACTTCAGACACATGATAAGCTGACAAAATCTGAATACCATCTTTTATATTTAACTTTATTTTAGTCATTTTAATGTTTTTATATGCTTTTCTTGTGACTAGCTGTATGGATAATACCCATTAAAACTGCTTTTAATGGTGCTTAATTTTATTTGAAATCATTATGCCTGAGCATCATTTTTATCAAAATTGGTATGCTAGGCAAAATCTTACTTGTATATTGGTTTTATATTGAAAAGAATAATGTAAACAGAAAGCATTTTGTGTATGATAGTAATATAGATATTATATGTATATTGATGTTAAGTTTGTATAACTTAAATGCGATGTATAAAATTATATGCCGTCAGTTGAGAAAAATGATATTGTTGTTAAGATTTATTCAAAGCAGAGATTTCGTACGATATTTGCAAAGTGGCCGATATTATGTATGATGATTTGATATTATAGAAAGGTGAACAGTTACATGTATTATATGTAGAGTTCTTAAAGGAAAAGTGTAAAAGATGACTGTATATAAAGTATGAATATATTTGTGGCCTTCCATTTCCTTTGTATATTGTTCAGGCTGTTGAAAGAAATGTTCTTATGATATGCTTTGTCAGGTTACACTGATGAAGACGAGAGATTATGACGCAAAATGGAATAAAATGCAACACCCCAACCTCTTGAGTTTTACGTCATTTTGTTTGAGTATTGTGACATTTCAGGGAGCTAATAAATGTAAAAGATTAGGAAAGGAGAATGTGGATAGAGGATGGATGGATAGTTAGATACATGTACAGGGAATGGGAAGAAAAAAGAGTGAGAGGGAGGGAAAGGGTAAATATAAATAGGATAGTGGAGAAGATATAAAAAGATGGAAAATGAATAAGCATCAAATGAGGAGGATTGAGAGAGAAGTGAGAGGAGGAAAGGGCAGAGATTGAAAGAAGAGAATGAAATAAACGTCGAGCAGACAAATGGCAGTACAGTCAAACATCATTATAATGTAATTGGAAAGCAAAGGGAGGTGAAGAGAGAGAGAGAGAGTGTGTGTGTGTGTATGAGAGAGTGAGAGAGGAAGGAAGAAGATAGAAAGAAGAGTGAGAAAAGGACAATCAGAATATTTTTTATATTGTTGAGGCTGTTGATAGAAATGTTCTTATGATATGCTTTGTCAGGTTACGTTGATGAAGAGAAGAGATTATGACGCAAAATTGGAATAAAATGCAACACCCCAATCTCAAAGAGTTTTTAGTTATTTTGTTTTCGTTATATGACATTTCAGGGAGCTAATAAATGTAAAAGATAAGGAAAGGGGAGGATTGGATACAGGAAGAACAAATTAGATGGATAGTGAGTTACAGGTACATAGAATGGGAAGAAGAAAGAAATAGAAGGAGGGAAGGGAACAATACAAATATAATAGTGGGAAAGAGATAGAAAGATGGAAAAAGCAGAGAGAAAAAATGAGAGAATTAGAGAAAGGAGAGAGAGATAAAGAATTAGAGAGAAGAGGAGAGAGAGAGAGAAGAGGAGAGAGAGAGAGAGAGAGAGAGAGAGAGAGGTGGAAAAGAGAGTGAGAATAAGATAGAAAAGAGAGAGAATTTGAGAGAGAAATTTTAGAGAGAGAAGAGAGATAAAGGGAGGAAGAAAGAAGGGAGAGAGAGAGAGAGAAAGAAATAAATAATAGAAACAGAAGAAAGGTTGGCAAAGGATAATGAAAAACAGAGACATAAGATAGAAAAGGAAATACTTTTATTGCCTACTCACTATTTCCTGTATAATATATTATATTAAATGTGAAATATTTAAAAAATTCCTCTTAAAGATATGAAAAACACCCTCTAATAAAAATTAAAATGGCGAGTGTTTGACATCATCAATTATGTCATTTGCTTATAGACTGTGTTGATAAGCATAATTTATGAAAGATATCCAATTAATCAACCAATTTCATCAATAAAGACAGAATTTTTCATTAGAGAATAAGAATACAGTAAAAGCTCAGTATAACCAGGTGCTTGGGACCATCAAAAATACCTTGTTATAGCAGTAATCTCTTTATAGCAGAGTTAAAAAACAATAAGTTATAAAAAGCTGGGACAGGATTTTTGACCTCTTTATAGTGGGTATTTTGTTATATCAGATCTCTTTATACCGAGTTTCCGCTGTAAAATACATGATAACTGATAAAAATAAATAATTATACATCATAGTGATTATCACATGTGACTTTTATTAATAGTTTGATATAAATTCATAAATACATAATCCATATAAATTGCAGATAAGTGTGTATACATGTAAAAAGTTTTTGCAATATTGTGATTAAAAAACACAAATTTCAACTTTCCTTGCATTATGGAACATAACATAAAATTCATGTAAATTCCTAATGTGTAATCCATTACAACTTGATAAATGTTTCTTTTCTTATTTCAGAAGTTTAAATCGATAAAAGTTTGAAGCCAGAAACTTTGAATAGGTGTTTTTTAACAATCTCCAAGACAACATCCGTTCCCTGTAACATAAAAGAGATACAGTCAATTGCAAACTTTTGTACTTAATTTGCCATACACATACGATTGGTAATCTCTATGTTATGGGCGCCTGGTTCTTTGTATCGTGTACATCATGTTTAAAAATGTCAAATCAAAGTAAAATTACAGTACATTATCGCATGCTGACAAAAAGGTACACATCAGTGTACAATATCATGCAATCTCAGGCTCATGTCAACCGTTGATTTGAGTTTATGGTCATCTGGGGATGTCATGTTGGGATGGTACATGGGCCAAACCTTTCAGTTCCTCCATTCACTATGCGGGTCATCTGAAAAGATATACCCTTTGGCTTAGGCCTGGAAACTTAAAGGGTAATTAACACCAGCCATGAACATATTTGTCAGTGGATGGAGAAAATACAATGAACAAACTGCAAATTTTTAGCAAAATCAGATGATCCATTAAAAAGTTGACACTCCACATGCATAAAATGGATGCCAACATGGAGAACTCTCCATTCACTTTACTGACAATACATCAATGTCAGGGTGAAGTTCCCCTTTAAATAAGAAAGCTTTTGGCTCCTTTGTGTAGTGTATTTAACAATTAAAAAGAATATTATAAATATAAAACTGTTTTGTTAACAGGCTTCTCCCTGAAATAAAATATTGCACAACTTCCATGAATATCAGCATTGAGATGCCCATTTAAAAGCTACATGTATTCATCAAATTTCAAGTAAACCTTAGGAGAACATGCTTGAAATGAGATGCATATTAGTCAGTTGATTTACATTAGAATCATCACACTTGTAAAAGGCATTCTAAGGGGATGTTGCTGCAAAGTTGCAATTGATTGCAAATCAACTACAAATCAGCTGCTAATTGAAACATGCGATTTTATTCATGCACTGCCTGCGCTTTTAATGAGATGTTCGTGAAACTATGGATTTCATTGGTGCATTTAGATCAAATGCAACTTCTGATCAATTGCAATTTTGTAGCAACACCCTACAACCCCAGTGACATAGAGGCCCAGAAGCAACACGATTGAACACGACTCTTTGTTAAGTTCACAGTTAACTGTATCTGAACAAAGAGTCGTGTTGAATCATGTCGCTTCCGGGCTTCTATGTGACTGGGGCATTAAGTGTACTCCAAACTCACTGTGCGCTTTAGTAATACTAATCACATCATACATAGCACAGTGGTAGCTTGTTATAATGAGGTCATTGGAACCATAAAAATTGTTAACTCAGGTCTCTCATTAAATCAGATTATCAGGGTGATATAACATTAACCTTTAAATAGCTAAATAAACAATCTTTATAAGAGGGCTCTCCTGTGGTTCTACAGATTCTAACCTGTTCCTAGCTTACAGAATATTTCTAAATGAAATCAAATCCATGAAAATGTGCAAGTATTATTTAAAAAAAAAAGAATAATAAGGCTTCAATTACCCATAAATGATCATGGTTATCCATGCTAGCACCATGTAAATATTAGCAAATTGACTCTACCAGTGTTAAACACACTGGACTATACGTACAACATGTTCCACACAATCAATCATAAAAAATGGAGGCAAAATACTGAACAGGGTTTTGCTAGAAGTTGCAATTGATTGCAAATCAACAATAAATCAGTTGCAATTTGCAACGTCCACTTTCATTCAGTCACAAGTGCGCTTCTAAAAAGACACCCATGAAAGGATTTTGATTGGCATATGCAAATCAACTGCAACTTGTAATTGATTGCAACTATCTAGCAATACACCCCCTAAGAAGAAGGGAAGCTACCTATTGCTTGCCAATTCCATACGAACAAACATTTTAACATTGTAGTCCTCAATCATATCCAAAATTTCTTTTATCCTTTCCTCGTGATCCGGATAATATTCCTTCACCTCTTCGGCATACTTGATCCAGACACAATTGACACAACCGCTCTCGCAGCAAGTCTCTGGGTCCGGGGCAACAGGGGGTTCCTTGTTCTTAGGTTTCTCCTCATCAATTGATGTTTCCTCTGAGGATTCACTTGAATGCTCGCTATTACCCCGGTCCGTGGATACAGAAGTACTGCCGTTTGATGAGCTTGAAGCATCTTGAACAAAGTTTGAGGATTGTGTTACCAACAGATCTTCCCCAGTACTCTTTAATGCACTTCCCTGACTTTCATTATCTACAGCAAAAACTGGTTTTGATTCAAGTGATCTATCTCCGTGAGTTGATTCATCTTTCCCCCTACCATCTCCTCCAACTTCTTGAGTGTCTACAGGTATCTTCACTTTCTCTACTATATTATCTGTTGGATCTGAGCTTGGTGCATCATTATGACACAGTCTACATGTAAGATGAGAAAGGCATTGCTTTGGTGTAGTTTGCGGAACAAATCCACTTCGTGTTGCACTGACGCACTGAGGAAGATGGTAGTTATGACGATGGAGAAGAAGTTTTCTGTAGAATACAAGCTGGAATGAAAATATTGAAAGTAGATAACGCTTAATAGTTAACATTCCGACTTGTGCTGTGCGCTGTAGCAAGTCATGTACAAAAAAATTACATCTCTAAGTCTAAAAGTAAAGAGATGAAAATTTCATTTCAGCTAGAATTCAAGCAACTAAGTAACCCTTACCAAACCTTTAATTAAGTTAGAATGTCTAAAACTTTTTATATTTTTTTTCCATTTCCAGACCAGCGATGAACCTTTTTCTTCTAGTTCTACCTTATGATAACAAACCTTCAAAATAATGAACTTTTGGGGAAATAAATAAAATGAACAAGTCCAATGCAAAAGTAATTTCAAGCACATTCATTACAAAACGCTTAAAAGTAGTCTACCCCGATCTATGTATGAACGCAATTTCAAAAGTTGAACGGGACGTTAGTAAGACTGTCATATAACAACATAGCTCGATGCCATCTAGCTTCCTATTCGGGCTTCATTTGACATTTTACACTTTATGTTATCATTCTCTTTTATCAAACTGACATTTACATTTATATTTACATTGTATGTTTATCTTACATGCCCTATATGACTAACGTAAAATGTAAAATACCAGATTTAAAACGTTAATATTCATGAATCCTGGCTTGAAAGTTGGATATAATCGAACTAATAACAACAGTGCAGTGAGAGCAATAGCAAAAGATTAATACATGTATTGCCTTACCCTAAATAAGAGTTTATCCATTGCTTTCTTGGTGATCTTTCAATGAAATCCAGCTATGAATTGTGAGTGTGGAGCGAACGGGATGACATATATGTAGTTGCCAAATATCAGGAGTATGATGAAATATTATTCCAACTCAGCTCTTTCGACTCCACATAAATTATAAAAACAGAGCCAGAGGTTAATCTCAGGGACTTTCCCTGGCTCGTCCCGACTATTAGAATTTGCGGATAATGTTTTTATTTTCCTTTTCCCCAAAATTTGTTGAAAATCATAAACTATACCAAAAATAAATTCGTGTTGTTAAAATTTTATGAATTTAATTAGCCAAATTTTTATTGGATTAAATTGATTAAACTATTTTAGTCGAGATTTAAAATGAAATGAAAAATTTAATCATACAAAAATATGGCAGCGTCCACACGAGGAAGCCGTCAGGCACATGGCTCCCGAATATTCTATACTTTTCCAAGTGAAAAGAAACAGACTTCTGGACGTTTGGATCAACAAAACGAGCAGGATTTTATGAGTTACATTAGAGATAATGTAATTGGCCATAATTCAACATTTTCAGGGCCATTTGGACCCCGAAAAGGTAACAACTGCCAGGTGACTGCTTGTGCATGTGACGGGATTCAGGGTGGTTGACATTGGTAGGGGCTTTGCGACCGGGGAGCGCTCGGCCCAGGGAAGACTGGCGTTCCGCTCAATTTCTGACGCTCGGCGTGACGGACGTTCATCGCAAATTAACCCGAATTTCGAAAAAACGTGTTGTATGGATTGCTTGAAATGCATTTTAAACTTGAAAATAATGAGATATTTAAAATCTTCGATCACCGTAGAGTAGAGGGGCAATTAATGAATTATTGTTCTATCATTAATCAACCAAATTTTGATAATTTTATCGCGATTTCATCATCTCTCGACTCTAGTCTAATTCGTTTTGGCATGAAATAATTTTGTATTTCAAAGGATATATTGTGCTGAATATCCAGGGAGGTGTTTCACCAAGTATGCATGACTTTACGTTCGACTGGTACCCCTTCTTGTGCGTAATGGTTCACATTATTATTACCCGCATTCAGCGCAAGAGTGATACCAGTCGAACGTAAAGTCGTGCGTAACTTAAAGTTTAAGAACGATTTGGTGAAACACCGCCCGGATGGTGGGTTTTTAATTTTAATCATTTGAAAAACAATGCCTTAAATATTTCAATAATTTCTTCAATATATTTGTGACAATATTCCAAAAGACAATAATTTATCATGCACAATTTCAAAGAGAAAAATGATGGGGGTTGACTGTAAGGTCTGCGTGCCTAAAATTTCAACTTTGCTAAAGCATGAAGTCATTGAATATCCTGCTTAATGTTAATCTTATGTTATGACAAAAATTCTAAAGAGAGTATTTGAGAAATATCTCTGCAAAATGTGTCCAACAGAACAATGGCTAGCTTCAAATTCGAATATTGTGGTTGCGTAGCTGCCCTGCACCAGAATTTATCAAGTCCCAGACGTGGCAAACGATCTCTTGGGTATAGCCACATTGCATCCGGGTACTTTGTGCATTGGCTATACCAAGATTTGCTTATTGCACTGTTTGAGAATGTTATCAATAATGAATATAACGTAGAATAAATTCTCAGCGGAAGGGAATTCTTGGTCTGCAATGAGGCAGAGGAAATATCCAAATTTTGTTGCCTCAGAATGAAGAGGTTACCAGTTTTGTAATGAGATAAAAAAAAAATTGATTGAGGCATTTGACAGATTAAATATATTTTAGCTTAAACGTTAAAATCTAAACTTTTATTTTGTTTTTATTGCAGTTACCTACTGTGATTACACGGCATCAGGGAAGTAAGTTGACTTGTTTCTAAAATTCTATTGTAAAACTGTTTGTGGAGGAAACAAGCATGATTTGTACACCTAAACCCTTCTTGCAATAATTTTGAAATTTGGATTGCATCAGCTAACATTTTCAGAATGTAGCATCTCAAAACAATTTATAAGACATGTACTATATAAAATATTTTGAAAAAGAGGTTATTACTAATAAATAGGTTTGCCTTTATATTAATAAGCTAACAATATCAAGAGTAACTGAATGATGGAAGGAATTTTCTTTTGATATGTAATTTTGAATGATTATCCGTAGATAGATTAATTGTTACTTATTACTCAACATGAATGAATAAAATAACATATCTTTTTATAATATCCAACTAGATCTTTGGGATTCATAGAGGACTACATCAGAGAACGAGTTCTACCTACATATGGAAACACACACACCACTACATCCGTCACCTCCCTTCAAACAACTCTCTTCAGGCATGAAGCCAGGTATGTACATCTAATACTTCTCAAGCTGTAATAGGATAAGATTTTTTTCTTAATTTGCCCAGTTTTTTGCTGTATTTAATTTTTTTTCTATCCGAGAAACCTTATGTCAACGAGGTAGAGTATTTGTTTTGGAAAGTCTAAAAAAAAAATTACTGTCAGTTGGTACCGCCATTTTCTTTAAAAGCCAATATTTTAGCTTGCAAATCAAATTCTCTTAATTTCTTTCAAAGATGTTTACATATCAAGTTGATATTTTAATGATTTGAATGATCATGGTACACAGAGTAGGTGGGAATTTTAGCCAATTCATGTCAGCAAAATAAGCGAAAGTAAAACCCCAGCGAAAATTTTAGCTCATGCAATATTTCCTCATGGGTCATCATATCGTTAGATCCTGCAATGCGACAAGTATTAATGCTCCTTTGGCACTCCTTCACATCTACATTTTTTGGTCAGACTATCGCCCTAATTTGGCACTACTAGTAAAGGTACACATGCTTAAGTCAATGTTGCCAATTTAGAGATTGTTATGATAAAAGCATTTATAATTGCAAGGATAATTATGTACTTCATCAGTTATTAATGGTTTTACTTTTTCCATTTATTTTCAGAGACATTGTTCGGAATGCTGTCAATGCTAGTGAGCATGATGCAGTCATCTTTACAGGGACTGGATGTACGGCAGCCATACATAAACTGGTCAACGCTCTCAATATTTCCACACCCCCAGTGAGTAAACGGATGAGGGAGATATGCTGGTTTTGAGAGCGATAGACTAAGAAGCGGGTAGGTGGGAGGGGGAAAATGATCCTGATAAAATTATCTTTATGAGGACCACTGGACAAGCCGCAATAGTTGTCAAGGTTTTTAATCTTTCCACAACCCCAGGAAGTGTAGGGATTGGGGTTAGATATTGAGAGATAATGGGACATACACATAGAGGGCAGTGGGAGCAAGATCATTTAGTCATCTTTCATAGCTGTCAACTATTACTAATTTTTAGTAATTACTAATTTTGGCCTCAGTTTTGTGTTAAATCCAGTAAAAATGACTAATATTAGCAATATAAGCACCATGCATTGCAATGTAAAATGAGTGGCAATTACTAATTTGTAGCAGGATTGTTAGTAATTTCCACCGACTCATGATAGCAGCTATGATCTTTACATTGTACAAAGATGTATATGATATCTTTTTGATAAATTTGGGAGGGGGGAAGTGTAATCCAGAAATAATACTACTACTGCACAAAAAAATTGTATGCATCCTTGAATGAATCAATGATACTATGCCAGGCTTGCTGGTCAAACAGGAGAGTTGGTATATTATCCAACATATTGATTGTATCCCTATATAGAGTACCTACATAATTTAGAAGTGTGCCTCTTGTGGAACTAATAGCCTTGAATTTGATTTCCCCAATTTCTGAAAACATTGGAACAATTTTATGTTTATTCTTAGGTAATCAACTTTGTTTATTCTTGACCAAGTTTGTTTACCTGTAGGTGATCGACCCAGAATTAACAATTTATGATAATATTTACGCTTTTTAAAATTTCTTTCCAGGTGGTGTTTGTGGGACCATTTGAGCATCATTCTAATCTGTTGCCATGGCGAGAAACAGGGGCAGAGGTAAGTTCAAAATATTTCTCTATTAGGCTTATTAACCAGGCATTCTTAGTCTAATAGATCATAATTAACCAAAGGCTGATAATAATGATAATAATTATTAGATAATTTATATAGCGAAGTCACTATATGGATGTACTCTACTGCGCTGTGATGTGAGGGTCTGTGGATATTGTTATTAAAATAATATTCGTCAATGAGGGTTCCAAAGCCTACAGGTCTGACAAAAAGAAATTAAAAACATAACATGTAAAAAGGGTAGATTTAATATTTCTCATGGAATTGATTAAAACAATGCTATATCTTACCAGTATTGTGCAATTTCTGTCTAATTAATGTTGTAATATAAATGAATCAACACTACATTGTAAACTCAGTATAATGAGGTGCTTGGGACCATCAAAAAACCTTGTTGTTGCAGTAATCTCTTTAATATAGCAGAGTTTAAAAAAACAGTTATTAAGAGCTGGGAACAGATTTTTTACCTCTTTATATCAGATATTTTTTTAATATCAGATCTCTTTATACTGACTTTCCACTGTATTCTAAAAATGCCAGAACTTGTAAATTTATACAACCATTTGTTATTCTATTTACATACCAACTGTAACCAGATACACTGATATAAAACAGTTTTACAAGACATTCCCCCTCATTTTTAATATTTTCAGATTATTCGGATACCTGAAGATGCTGATGGTTTAGTGGATACTGATATCTTAGAGACACAATTACAGGTGAGATTGCTTCCCTTGTTGTTACTTTGAAAAAGAAAAATAAATAATGAAGAACATCCAAAGAGAAGATTTTTGCACCAACAATGAAAAAGTATGGTCAATTTGCGAACCAACTGCTTATCAGGTGCGAAGGAAGCACATATTCCAATACACTCTCTTTGTCACGTTATGCATTTTTATGAAGTTAGTACAATTTGTATTGACAAGTGCCAATATATGCTAACATTCAATGCAATTCTATTGCAATTCTCTGACAATACCTCAAATCTATTTACATTAGAAATCTAGTTACTGGACAGCATGGTAATACCGGACGTGTATTGAAATCGCACACCTACAGAAATACGCAGGCATTTACGGCAAATGTGGAGTATTTGGAATGATGATGAGATCCAAAAACATTTCAGTTCATTTTCATGATTGTAAATAGCTGAAATATGTTGAGAAGATTGATATTGAAATTATGATAATAATTACGTCAGGTAACTGGATTTACCAGTATATTTCAAATATAGCTATATTTATCAAGCTACACATACATGTTTATGATAGTTAGGCTTGATTTTATGTGAAAAATGCAATATAAGAAAAAAGAAAGAAGAGATTTTTTTTCTCCATTTTTCACAGACATGGAAGGGCTCAGGCCGGCAGCTGATTGGCTGTTTCTCAGCAGCGTCCAATGTGACTGGTGTCCTAGTGGACACTGTTGCCATAACAACCATTCTTCATCGTCAAAATGCTCTTGCCTTCTGGGACTATGCGACTGCTGGTACGTTAATAGCTATTTCTACTTTGCCTTCAATTAATTTTCTTGACACATGCTTTCAAATGTAGCTGTTACTCGGCAGCATGCAGTCTAAGATAAGCCTCATTTCATATTTTAGGATCATAATTTCTTAAATTCAGATTGTTTTTGTTTAAATAGACATTGACCCCTTTTCAATCATGTCTAGGAGAAATATAATCCGAATAGGAGCAGATTTCCTAAGTTTGATTTCCGAGGTGATTTTACTTTATTTGAACTTGAACCAAACATATGAATTGTATAATTACAAAACCGTAAATCAGTCAGATTTTTTAGCCATTTAGCGTATCGTACATACACAAACCCAAGTAGGAAGTTAGTAAGAGTTATATGAAAAGTCAGGTCAGTTGGCAATGCAATGTGAGATTCACCATTTTATTTCATCAAATCGTTTGAGTTGAGAAACAATTGTATTTTGTCTCAAGCCCACAAGGGGGTGTTGTCCCCCTCTCCTATACCATATGTGGGCCATTGGAGACGGAAACAAAATAGATTAATTTCGAGTGCATACCCTTCCTTTTTTCAGGTCCATATGTGAAGATGGATATGAATCCTGTTGTTCCAGGGTAAGCAGCTGTTTGTTTTATTTTCATCTTTTTGTTGTCAAAGATACAACACATTTACTGAGATAATTGTGTGCAAAAGTATGTACAACTAATTTTCAAGAAGTTTGATATATTTTTTAAATTTTGTCAGTACCTTGCTGTATCCCTGACTTATAGAAGACAAGAAAATGATGTTTTACTAATTCTAATTTTTAAGTCCATTCGTATGTTTGGAATTTACTCTCCCAAAGGTACTTCCAATTTAATGAATGGAACATCAAAAATGATAACAGCAACTGCAACAAATGTACATGTTAATGTGATAAATATATATGTTAATTTAGTTTTAAAGAATTCTTGTACAGCTGTTGTTATTACATGATGGCATTACTGTGATATCATTGCAAAATAAAAGCAAATATGCCTTTCAGCGACAAAAATATCTGTCTTTAGATTAGTGTTTCAAGAAACTTGAGTTTCAAAACTTAAATTGGGGAATTTTATTTTCAGTTTTATCATATTATATATTTACAGATTGCTCCCATCTTTGACTGCCAAAGATGCAATCTTCCTGTCTCCTCATAAATTTGTGGGTGGTGTGGAGACCCCTGGGATACTTGTCGCAAAGAAGGCCCTCTTTGTCAGCCCCACGCCAACTGGGGGTGGTGGTGGGAGTGTTTTCTTTGTGAGTATAAAATCAATTTTTCCTTTATTTATAAGTTTTTTAGTGTTTGATTGTATTCTCGTGGAAGATCTGATCACATTATCCCTTGTATTTTTTTTTATTCTAATTTGCTCATTGGACTTTTAACAGGCCTGTGAGAGTTCCGCTATTTAGCGGAAATCCGCTATTTCTATTTTTTGGCGCAATTTTAATTTCCGCTTTTTCCCCATCTAAATTGTAGTGTTAAAACTCCGCTAATTTTATCGACAGAAACGGCTTGTAATCAGACTAATACCACAACCGCTGCTCCCCGACCAAGCCCCATTCAAGATCAGTGCGGCGCA
>BQKZ01002116.1:74426-90542 GCA_036244855.1 Temnopleurus reevesii
TTTTTCATATGAGCATTAAAAGCAATTATTGGTGGTTTGGATGAGTCCCATGAGATGGCAGGAATCGGTGCAAATGGGATTTTATTTTTTTCAGTCTTGTGCAAAACTCCATATCCCAACATGATCCCAGCCAATTTATAGGTAGTTTCATTTTCAGACCCTTTTCTGAGAGAACGAGCTGAAAGGCCACCCTTCATATTTCATGAAGATGAAGGAAATAAGATTATGTACTATTACTTCAAGTCTGAATGTTACTGTTCCTAGCGCTTATTTTTGATGCATTTTTACTTTTTTACTTGTTTACACATGAGTCAATGGGAATATAATTAGTGGTGTGCGCCCTAAAGAGCTGCCAATCAAAACACCCCACGGAATAGTAAGAGAGTCTCAACTTAAATTTTGCGACCTTTCAACAATTTTGCGTCTTTCAGGAGCTTACACTATAGAAACCCTGGTGCTAAATTTGACACCCGTCGGAATCAATATCGCTCCACACCAGAAAAGTATTAGAATAACATCTGTTTGGAATCAGTTTAATCACCTACTGGTGTTTCTTAAGCTCTGAAAAAAAAAAACCAGTCGGTATTATTATATAGATATATTGATTTTAATTCGAACAGGGGTTATTTCAACACTTTCCTGCTGTGGACCTAAATTGATTCGGCTGGTGTTAAATTTAACACCAGTGTTTTTGCAGTGTACCACAAAAATACTGACAATGCCATCAGCCTTCATATTCATCCCCAGGTTGTGCCGATAACTATACTATCAAATAATTTATCAAATAAACTGAAACGATGTTGAAATTATTTGAATTGCGCTCTATCTATTTATCGCAAATATATATCATGCTTGGAATTTAATCACATTGCAAGAATTTTTACGTTACGGAGAGTCATCATTAAAAAAAGACCGATTAATTTGGAATGGTGACCCGGCAGTTGCTCCGGCGACAATTGCTCCGGTTCATTTTTCTGGCTAGGAGTAGGGTTAGGGTTAAGGTTATGATAGGGTTTATGATTCAGAATGATGTCAAGATTAGGATTAGGGTTAGGGTTAGGTTTGGGATTTGGTTTGACATAAGGCTTACTGTGTCAGTTTTTTGCCGGAGCAATTGTCGCCGGAGCATTTGTCATGGAACCTGGAATACATTGGTTTATATCGAGTGATGAGATGGTCGAAGGTAATTAATAAAAAAAAAAAATTTCTTTGACATTTTGACGCCCCTCTTACAGTAAATTTGCGCCGAAACAAGAGCTGGCAAGCAAAGTAGGGGTGGGGGCTCCAACAAATTTTACCGCCTTGCGCCTCTTAGGTGAGACAAGTTTTGCACGGGGGGGGTGGTGCTCCAAGCCGCCCTCTGTGTCTAGTTTATTTATTGTGAGTACATATCAATATTCAGAAGCCTGCATTTTGATCGAGCTTCAAAATTTGAGATTTTGATTTTTTTTCGAAAATAGACTTAGAACTCTTCTGAAAGATCAGACATTTTGATGAATTTTGTCAAATTACAAGAATGATACAAATCAGGATGATGAAACACATTAAAAATCAAATAGATCTTTAGTAAAACTATTAAATTGATTTCCTGAAAATGAAATTGCTTGCTCAAAGCTTTCTACTAAGCCCTTCCCGCCGTCTATTTTGGTATGGATTTACAAACTTCAAAATCCTTATGAAGGTATTTTTAAAACTTGTAGAAAATTTTGCAAATTCGTGTGAATCTTGACAATTTGCGATTCCTATAAATGGAATAAAATGATAATTAATAAAATTATTTTGCCTATAGATGAAATTGAATGGACATTTTACAACTCATCATGCATCAAAGTTAAATCACAATGGTGTTCGACGACTTTGAATTATCATAACTATTCATCGGTGCGTATAAATGAACATTGCTCTTAAAGGTAACAAAGTTAAATAGCCGATAGATATAGAAAAACGACAGTGCTCGAAATTGGCAGCACATCAACTTTCCAAGTGAAAGGAGTGTAAAATTGGCCGGGAAAACATATAACAATATGTCACATCATCTGGCATTGTGCATGTCTCCTTGAACGAAATTGTATTATATATGGCTCTGATTGGAAAGTACTTTGTAAATGCCGCACAGATAAGTCATAATTATTGTATTTGTATTGTATTTTATTTATTTAATCACGGTAAAAGCCTGCTATCAGCTAAAAGCTGCTTTTCAGCAAGGCCATAGTGAGGCAAATATGTGCCGAATTTGGGGGTAATTGTGGGATTGGGGATACAAGCATGAAATTTGGCACACAAATGAGGGCATTGCTGATTCAACCTGTATCAAAAATGGCCGCTATCACTACCTTGTTTGAAATGAGTAATATTATAACTTATATTTAAAAAATACGTGGACTTGCATTCATTTTACCACGAAAGTTGCACTTTACATACGCCTTAGCTCAGACCTTTTTTTGCACACTTTTCTTTTCAAAATGGCCGCCATTAAAAGCTGTAGCATTGAATTTTTGCTTTCACTCCATTGTACATTATATAAAAGTAATGTAAGCTTTCAAATCATTTGAATTTATATCAAAGGCATGTTAACAATATTCTCCGTTATCTGATTTAAGATGTTTGACCGGTTTACAAGCCTACATACTACAAACAAAGCCATATATTTGATCTTGAGCATCATTCAAGAAAGAGGGCGCCAGACACATCATTATTATTATTATTATTATTATTATTATTATTATTATTATTATTATTATTATCATTATCATGTTTATTATTATTATTATTATTATTGTTATTATTATTATTATTTATTCAGCAAATTCAAAACAAAACAATTACAGTATAAGTAAAGGATACAAAGATAAACGAACTAGGTAAATGAAATATTAATTAACTTTTTCATACAAATAATGACTTTTCATACAGACAATTGATAAATACTATGATCTACATAACTTTCTAAAAGGTGTGTAGACTATTTAGATAGCATTTTGGAAGCAAGAATGTTATCAATTTATTACTGTTTATACATGCTACAAAACGTTTTGAATAAGAGGCTGTGTATAATGGAGGACATTTTGATATAAATCTGTCTAGCCTTCCTATGATAAATTTTAATCTGATGTTTGTATCTCAATCTGAGACAATCATTTTTGCTGCTTAAAAATGTTAATGATGAAAATCCAATTTTCCTATAAATTGCAATTGCTATTACGCGCTTATTAACATGTGAGGTTGGTACTTTAAACATGGCTAATTAAGGCATGTAATTTGTCACCATCATGGATAGAAAACGGATGGGCTTTTATTTTGGCCAATGGTTAATAAAAAAAACTATCGTCGGGACATTTGACATTTTGACTCCCTCTTTTATAGTAAATATGCGTGCGAGCATGTAGCTGGTGGGGGTAGCAAAATGTGTGTAAGCCACCCCTTCCCACTATATCTATATAGTATAATATTGGTTATTTTTGAAAACGATAACAGTATCAACCATTACTACAAAAACATTTATTGTTATTATGTCTAATCAACCGGTTATCATATTCTGTTGGTGATTTTTTGTCAGTGAAAAGATATTTTCTCATGCTGCCGACGCACTTTGGATTGGTTCAAATGGCTCTGAACCAAGCTTGTTTATCGGTGGTTGTCAAACAACACATCAAACGAAATCCACATATTATAGCCTACTTTATAGACATCGTAGTTGACATTGTGCGTTTGTGAGAGGCCATTATTTGTCAAATGCAAAAAAAAATCACGTTAGTCAATAGAGCACTGTATAATGCAGTTTGGATTTTTAAAGGGAAAATCTGCTTATTTCAAAAGGTATAATATGTATCTAATTGTTGGAATATGCTATTCGATATATAAGTATCGGATTTAGAGGTAAATTATTTATTTTCTGAGCCAAGTTATCGTCTGCTTACATTCGCTGGTGGCTGCCATTTTATTTTTGGTACAAGAAAGTATTTTTATTCCCAAATCAAAGCTGTTTAGATAGGTTATACAAGAGTTTAACATTTGAGAAAAATATGATATATATATGTGGACATATATTTTATTATTTAACACTGGTCTAGTGTTCCTAAAATAGCCATTTATGTGCATTTAATTTTTTTTTCTTGGCATACATGACGTATAACATGGAGTAATGACGTATGACATGGTGAATGACTTGAAGCTTCTTCATAACAAAACAAATGAAAGATAGGAATCTGTTTTATCGGTTGGCTATTTAACCCATTGTATATGCCTTTCTATAGCGTTATACGATCAAATGAAGACCAGAACAAAAAAGAAGAATCTGCAGTACAGGTTGGCCTTTTAAAGTCATGCATTCGTGAAATATAGGGCCATTGGCAAAACGCTACGTTTCACCTGTATTCAAACAATAGAATACAATACCCGCAAAGCTTGCTGAATAAAAGAAATTCTGTTACGCCAGGCAAGCCCACTGAAAGTAAATCTATGTAGTATAAACAAATGATTTGAAAACTGAATTATTTATAACAGGGCTTACTAAAATATTGAAAATCTATCACGCATTTTTTCCAACATAAACATATTTTATTCGCCAAAGATTGAACTATTTCAAGGTTTCATCAATATTTCCCTTGCAATTGAGAATGATATCAATGGATCATGTCGAAATATCTGATGTGAACAAAATGGCAGCCCCTTGTAATATGATAGCAGACGATAACCTGTTCTAAAATATTGGGAAATCTACGCTTTTCTGAACTCATTGTAGAGCTTGATCCAGGTCTGAAGAAGAAAAGTAGATAGCTAATGTCCATTGCTTTTTTAAACAGTCTAAATGTTGTCTAAGTGCTTTTGTCCTTTTTGTATAAACTGATCTGAAAATGCTGGGTCGAGACCATACGATTCTTGTTTACATGAACCTCCATTTTCTCCTTGAATTACGTGAAATCTATTTTTAATGATGTCAGATTTCCATTGATTCATATTTCATGGTTTGTTTGTTAGTATCAAGCTTCATGCATGAGGAGGGAACCAAAGTGACAAAGGCAATCGCTATTGTTCGCTTGTAAATATTTCGCCAAGGCTAATAATTTTGAATGAAACCACAATGTGACGGTGAAACTCTTTCCTGGTAAATAAATCTCTGGTACGTGGACTCCATTGATTGTGGTAGAGCCAAGAGTAGATCCTGCTGTAACACATACTGGTCTAATATCACCTTGACATTGGCTTTGTTTCTCACTTGAAATTAGATTCTACCAGCTAATATCACCACAAACAGGATTCGTATTATCAGGGTTCGAAGCATATATAAATAGACTCCGATAGTTTTCAGTGTTTTGTGTTCGATAATCTGCTAACTACAGTGTATTGAGTACTTCAGCTTCTAATCAGAGATTCAGTCTGCTACAGTTGAAGAAATGGTAAGTATTATTTTACATATTTCCTTGCCCTAATTACCATTTGGTCTGTCGTCACGATAGGAACTCGCCTGCTCTAAGCCAAACAAAGTGGAGGTAACTCTGATTTTGGAGGAAGGCTAATANACATGATATCATTTCTCTGCTATAATTAGTCGGATCCACTCCGGGCCAGAATCCCACTCCTGACACATTATATTTCTCGCACTGTAAGTGCATCAGTTCTCCATCCGATGTATAGTTCATTGGTATACTGCCTTCTTTCTGTGCTAATTGACATTCTTCGGTTGACAATCCATACTTCTCACAGTTGCTGTCCCATTCAGGAGTCTATTAATGAGAAACGTAATGTCGAATAAGATGTCATTTTCTCAATTCATAAGGTCAATCCTAAAATTATTTAAATATTTAGGAAAGTGTTTCATCAAGTTGCCCTTAAAGTAATGAATACCATTAAAAACACCTGAAACAGTTTAATTCTGATCACCATTGGTTTTGAAATCTTTCCATAAGAAGAACAACTTGTGAAATGCCATCCACGTCATCAGATTTCTATAATCATAAAACCTACAAAATGAATTGTGCCAAATGATTGTTCAAAACATGAACTACTAAGTGCTCTAGAACTTGAAACTGCCATACCCATATCTGTGTGCATGACAAAAGGTTGAAGATCATTTGTACATGGACCATTTTATCAATGATCTATTGATACCAGTTTTCAATGTTTCATTCATGACTCCGGGCTGAAAAGTCCTTTCTTCCTAATAGCCGAAGAGAATTGACCGGATTTTTACCCAAAGCGTGACATACCATGATAATACTGGTTTATTGGTGAATATGATAGCCTAGGGGGTACTAAACTCAAATCCGGTGGGTGCCACTTTTATTTATTCATTTATTTATTAGGTCTTCTTTGTACGGGGTAGCCCTTTCAATAATGAAATTGATCTACCAAGGGACCCTGTATACGATTAAATAATACAAAGTACAAAATACATACAAACATACAATATAAAAACATAAGATAAGAGAGTGAAAAACATCACGGACATTGATTACCTTTTAAGCAATGATAAGATCTTACAATGACGTTTAAATAATAAAAGGGATGTTATTGCACGTAATTCGAGTGAAAGAGAATTTTAAGTCTATGAACCATGGTAATGGAAAGATCGTTTGAAATAATCAGTTTTTGGTGTCTTTAAAAGAAAGTGGGGAACGAGCAGCATAGCGAGTATTAAAGTGATCATTTCTAGGAATAACAACATTATGTAAATAAGTCCGTTTTTAATTTTAAACATGAATATGCGGGTTCGGTAATAAATTCTCTGTTGAACAGATTGCCAATTAAGAGCTTGGAGAGCATAGACAAATGTGGTGTAGAAAATAATTCGGCTTTCAGTATAAGCCTAGCAATTAGGTATTTTGTAATTGTTGAATCTTACTTATGTTCTGTATTGCAAAGAAGCAGTAATATTTGGCACCCTTGCGAAAAATAAATTATTGGCATTTTAAAATTTTATTGAAGCACTACGGTGACATACATATAACGAGATTATGTCTTCGCTGCAACAGTAGTCCAGTTGAGGACTGTGTATTCTCATATATAGCGCCAACCTCTGCATATTCTTTACACTGAACACGCAGGGACTCAACCACAAAGTCCTTACATAACCCTCTGATCGCGCCTCCAGAGGGCCATACAGATCAGAGGGTTATGTAAGGACTCTATGGTTGAGTGCTATGCAGTTCCTGTGTGTTCAGTGTCAGAGAATATGCAGAGGTGGGTGCTACCAGAACACGCAATCCTCAACTGGACTACCGCAACAGCTGCCGTCCTTCTAAATCTCATTTTCGGTGTCACTTTAGGGCCTCAGTAATTTCTCGACTTCCACGAATTACGAAAAAATGAAAATGTCTTTTCATAAATTCTCAATACTATGCCTTCAAATGAAAAAGTTAAACACAATGGCCCGTATTCAGATAACGAGGTTTAACTTAACCCAGGTCTAAGTCATTACTGTTCTTTGGCGCGGTCGGGGAGCGGCCTGGTGTGAGGATCCAGCTTTAATCTCACTGCAGCGCGCTGAGCCAGCTCGCTGTTGCATTTTTTTTTCGCGAAACAGTTCCGATCGTTTTTTTTTTCTTCTGGAATTTGACAACAGGTTAGAGGTGAACGGGCAAATGAAAGGGTTCTTGGACACTAGGTAATTACTGGGATATTGATACTTGCCCGATCGGGCAAGTGAATATTTCATTTGCTTACCCGACGGCTCACTTTCGGGCAAGCGGGTTTATTTGACATACGTTTTATGCTAAGTTTAGAAAAATCATTTAATGTGAAAAGTATAAACTAGATTTGTGCTAATCACTCATTATTTAAATTGGGCCCTAGTTACATATTCAAAGCATTGTTTCCAGACATTTTTTTTATAACTATTACCAGATATTGATTTCTTTTTTGTACCACGAGACTCCCTGAACTTTTGCTTTAAAGTCTTGTGCAACTTTTAAGACTATTTCCACGAAAATCGGACACATGGTTATGTCGCCATGCCACTCTTTGTACATATATGTCAAATTCAATGTATGATTTCAGTCAGAAATGATAAAGATGTGTATATTTTCTCCCTTATGGATTGATATCAAATAATTTTTTTAGAAAAAAAAACATGCTTCAAAAACGTTCTGGAATAGTCTTCCTCGAAAAAATAATAGAAAATAAAAGGTAAAACCCCAAAGAAAAACATGAGCAAATTAAAAAAAACATAAAAAAAAAACATAAGGAATAAATTGTCCTCCCAATTTCGTAAAAAAAATGGACAAAAATGATTGGGAAGATTGCAACGTTTTTTGAAATTTTTGAAATTGAGTCAAATAAGTGGGTTTATAGATGTAAATTTGATGCGCTCTCTGCACACACTGGTTGTTCTTGACAAACCAAGAACTTGCCCGACATAGCATCAAGTAATGTGTGCAATCTGGATTCCAAGTATTGTAGTTCAGTCTTTACTAGTCGGTTTGAGAAATACTTCATGATTCCGTTCGTTGTCAATAAACTTAAATTTCTCTCCTAATTTGAATCTCTTAGTAAACCAACATATTGCCCAGTTTATTCTGAAGCTAATTGTTGAGATTTTTACTAGAAATTCGGTTTAAAGATAGGCACAGATTAACTTATGAAATATAATAATAAAAATGGTCGAGAATGCAGATCTGATTGAGGCTAAATATCTACAATGAAAATCACTCTGAAATTGACAAAAACATATATTCGCTAATTGATTATCAATAAATTATATTTATTTAAAGAAGCATGTATTGTAGTATAGAATCGAGTTCTGAAAATTGTACATGATTGAAAATAATTTCAAGCCCTAGTATTCCATCAAAAAGAAGGAAATATTTAGGATAGAACACCCTCAATGAATTCTTAAAAGGCAAGACAGAGATGTAACTATTTTGCCATGACACGATGTCAAAACTCAATCTCTCTGATTGAGATCAACGGATATACCACAGTGTATAAGGTTACGTAGGGAAATAAATATGTTTCTACTTTTGCAAATATTCAACTTTCGTTTTTAGCAAGAAGAAGGTTCATTATCTTTCAAGAAAATGTAATCAGTACGGTCAACGAACAAACAATGTGTTTTTCAAAAGTATTGAAATGGTTCTTACCGCACACCAATGGTCCACAGATGCATTGACGAATATTGTGATAATTGATGACCAAGATACCGTGAACATCAAAATCACAAAGATGATAAAGACCCGGCGTTGATACCGACCAAAGTCACCAACTTCTTTTAAAATATCATCAAATTTCATTTTTTTTATGTTTAAAAGCTAATTAAAGGAAACGAGAACACAAAATTGATGTTTCCTTCTTCCTGTATACCTAAAAGATGTCATATATATACCATGTACAACCTTTATGGAAACTCAAAACAATACACATGAAGAAATATGATCATATAATGTGTCGCTTATGCAAGCATAATTTTATTTGTAATGTTGCTGTCACACAAGGAAGTTTTTTTAGCCAGCTTATGCCTGACGTAGGAGGACTTTGGCATATGCGTTGGTGTACGTCGAATATGTTGACCAGTACGTATTTGCATATATTGAGAAATTGATCATGTACGGCGAGTTTTTCAAAAAGAAAATTTGCAAACGGTTTTCAACGTATTGCGACGTCTGGAGTTCGTTAGTAAATCGTCGACAATCGTTCACAAACGTTACTCTCACGTTCTTCTTAAGTCGAAGCATATTCTATGTCCAACATATGCAATTTTTTTGTTTTGCCGTCATCCAAAACGTATGTCCAACGACTATGTAACGCATGTAGGTTATTCACACATTATCTATACGTTTTGGTAATAACCAGAAATTATATGAAAGTAAGAGTAACATTTGTGAAATATGTCGACAATTGTGTAACAACCCTATAACAAACGTATTATGAACCATACGCAGGCGTAAGTCAACAAAATTTGTGCATACGCAAAATTTGTCGACGTACCTTACGTATGAAGATGGGTGATCTCGTATTTCAGCGTGTTCATATAGAATGCGCAACTTATCCCAAGTGTATTGGACGTACGGCGTAGTCCGAACAAACGTTTGTCGAGAACGTCGAGACCCTGACAACATAATTAAGTGTTAGAAAGCCAGAATTCGGCTAACCACTATTTAAAATACAGTACCATTCACACACAGTGGGGTAGCCCCCCCCCCCCCCCCCCCTGGTCAGAGCTTCGGGCACAAATTTGAGGAAAAGGGTTCCAACCTTGCTGAGAGGGGTACAAAATTTGTGGTTATTTTCTTTTTTGCTTGTCAGCTCCGCGTCTCAAAATCCCGGGCGCACATGAATACGTCATCGAATCGTTCTAAATTAGTTACTAAATTATGTCATATAAATGTTAAACACGTCATGAATACTTTACGCATTTGCCAAGACTTTCGTCAGAGTAAGAAAAAGTTTAAGAAATGTTGAAATTTTAATGAAATTTACATACGTCGTGCATTCAATGCTGTAGTGTGACAGCACCATTAGCTGGCGTGTCAATGACATTGGGCTTTGGACAGTCTTAAATGACTACTTTACGACAAGTTCAAGAATTTTTATTAGGCACGATTAGGTGAAGCGATTATCATGTTAGCACAAAAGCGGGTTGGCATAAAGATTAGAATAAGGGAAACCAAACAAATAAGTACTGGTACAGGTGTTAAAAATACAACAAAAATCTTTTCCTCCATAATTGGAAGCAACATTTTCAGGCAAAATTTACAAGTAAAGTAAAACAAAACATACCTGACTAACTTGTAGGTATGGAATTTGGAATTTATTAATTTAAACGTCATTGACATGTACAGCCAACATTTTGTTCTGATTACATTTTTTTAAAATACACATTGGGTTATATGTAAAAATTAGGATAATCCAATATGGTTTACGTAAATGAACATACATGCAATACAAAATGTCTATTTTTCAAAGTCACACGAAATTCCGTTGTTAGGAAATAAACTAAGATCAAATTGACATTTACTTGTTTAGGGGGAATTATAAGCGGTTTTTATTAACATTATTATTAATGAGTAGACCCTGTTCTTTTAATTTGGACAAAAATAACACGATGAGAATATGCACTTCCCAATATGTTCACAAAATGAATTCCAAAATTATGGGGTGAAACAAGTATTTTTGGTTTAAAAATGACTCTCCATCTATAAAGAGTTTCATGACTATAGTAAGTAAAAGTATGAAAAGTACTACTCAAGGCAAAAATATTGATTGGTAAATGAGGGTCACACAAAGACCCCTGTGATTTTTAAAAGTGACATCCTTTTCTTGTATCATTCACGCATGAAATATGGGATTATGCTGCTTTTTATGGAGAGGTCCACAAGAAAATGATGAATTTACTGACCTTTCCCCTGTAAAAGGTCATGCTACGTTCAATTAGGAAAAGACTTTTGGTAGTAATTATGTCTTGAAACAAAAGTGGAACCCGACTTAAAATGGAAATATTTGGTATAAATAGATAGAGGGAGATCCTGACACACTTCCTCAAGTTAAAGGGAGTATTATTGTTTGAATTTGTGAGTTAGGTGGGAGTAATTAGAGTATCACATTTATGATAATCATATTCTAATAATTATATATATACATATACGTCTTCCTACAAACAAATCGTGTCAATTTGTCATTGTTATCATTTAAGTTTCCTATACTCCTATACATTCATACAAGTTTTATTTATCCAGCCCCCCCCCCTTACATTGGTGCAGCAGCACCATTGCTTTTTATGTAAACATACATTGAATTGAATTGAATTGAATTGAATTTATTGGTTTCTATATCACATTACATATCATTCATATGAAAATATCATCAGACAAACTAATAATACATGTAATAATAATAATATCATACATGGGTATAAAACACAAATTAAACTAAATGAGATATAGAAGGGCTACGGCGTAAGCATTGATATGCTTGCAGCCCTGAGGTATACATACAAAATAGATATATAACGACAACAAAAATACATCTACATACATAAAACATATAAAAGAGAGAATACAAATAATTGACCCCAGAGTATTGGGGGTGACTTGCAAAGAAAAAAAAAGGGTAAAGGAAGTGATGGCATGGTGGCCGGTTTCTTAGAAGCTATTAAATTAACTGATGCATCATGTGCATCAATAAGTAATACATGTATGTACCATAGGTCATGAATGATAATTATTGGATAAAGAAATAGAAGAAGCAACGAACAAGTCTAGAACCTGATCTTAGTACATGTATTTAGATAACAACATGGATTTCACAGTTGCTTTAAACAAGTTCACAGATTTGATATTTCGGATTTCAGGAGGGAAACTATTCCAAACATCTGGACCGTTATGCCTGATAGATTTTGAGGCTAGTGCAGTTTTAGGGTTTCTTACATGGAATTTTTCAGTTTGTCGAGTGGGATAAGAGTGAACGTCCTTATTGAGAGTAAAAAGCGGAGGAAAATATGGGGGAAGTTGCCCATTCTTAAGCTGAAACATGAAAATTCCAGTTTGTAGAATATTGATATCATCAACTTTCAGCGTTTTAAGTCTTGAGAACAAAGGGGTCGTATGATCACGGAACGGAGAATTGGTGCAAACGCGAACAGCTTTCTTTTGCAGCAGAAGAATGGTTTCGTTGTTCTTTAACGAGTTCGCCCATATGATATTACAGTATGAAATATATGGCAATATTAGAGTGTTATACAGCATAAACAAAATTTTCAATGGAACATAATATTTCAATTTATCCGAGCGCAAACCTGTTGAGCCCGACGATATAGAAATCTCCCATGTATTACGCTTACATCCTAATACGTTAACCACAAAATTGTGTAAAAAATGAACTCAAATGCCACAACATAATTTACTACAAATGAAAAAATTAATTCAATTGTCATACCACGTCACGAACCTCAAATGTTAAAATCTGATATGTTATATCATGTGAACCAGAAAACATAAAACAACTTTCTGATTGAAGCACATTGTCATAATAAGTCAACCAAAAATTCAAAAATTCATACTGTCTATATAGTAATTCCAAACAAAAGATGTCAGCAAATTATAAATATAGGTTTTTCCGACTCAGTTTAGTTTTGAGTTTAAGTTGAGTTTATTTTATTTTCATTTCCAATCAAGTAAAAATAAACTCTTCAAAAAAAGTTTGGAAATCTAAGTTTACGGACGCACAGCATACATACAGGAAATCGATATCCATTTCGAGTCATATCACTGAAAAGAGTGTTATAGTATCTAAAGAATGGCATCTCATTTGTTTCCAGAGGTTATTTCACAGCTGAGTAATTTCCTTTGAAGTACAACAAAGAATGGACGCAAAAGCTGCAAATCAGTAATTGATCTATTGTAGTCACGTTGTAAAACTATGGATTTAAATGGATACAAGCCTGTGAATGGATAGATCGATGAATGAAATAACGAATAATCAATGGTAATCAACTTGTAAAGATGTTTATTACAATGACTGGTAACAATCTAAACTTTTCACCTGAAAAAGCTAATTTATTAATTATTTCACTCTTTAATTAATTGTTTCTTTCTGCTCTTGCATCAATTTTATCAATTCACAACCACATTTTAATGATAACACTGCAGTAAGTCAATTACAAATTTTGCAGTTTTTACTCTCATACGTTTAATACTTTCATATGGAATTGCTTAGCCGTGAAATAACATCTGTAACTAAATGAGATGTCATTCTTTAGGTAATAAATCACTCTTTTCAGTGATAGTATCCGATATGGAAATAAATTTCCCATATTTTTGCTTTGTGTCCTTAAACTTAGATTTCCAAACTTTTTTTTGAGGAGTTTATAAAGAAAAATCAATTACAAATAAATTCATACATTAAAAGTCAACATGTGGTATAATAATAAGATCTAATAACAAAAGAAATAATTATGGGACTGGAAATGGAGGGGTATAGTAAAAAGCAGAGATTGCAAAGTGTATAACCCTCAAAAATATAGAAAATAAATGTGTATAAATAAATATTATTACTATTACATATTATACATATTACATATATAAGCATGAATGATAGAAGTATACATAGATACATGAACAAGAAATACAAAATACGGAGATATGACAGAGAAACAGGACAGTAACAAGTATGTTACGAAGAAGGGTGAAGCAAGAGATAGAAGGGAGAGAAATTCTTCAGTGTTATCATTCATTAACGTTCGGGTCAATCAAACATCGACATTTTAAGTTATTTCAATATAATTTATAAACTGACCATGTCAATTCCAAGAGGAAACATATCACTTCGTAAATGGTCATCCAAATTCGTTTACATGCAGCAGAAGATAAAATCTTTACATTTAATATCGTGAAAACACAATTTAAATCGTTTGTGTCCTTTGCATTTTGCTATGTGAGCAGAACATTTCTAAACATCTGTGATGCCTATTTCATATAAAATCATCTTTTTTTTCAATGAATCTCCAAGGACAATCGCGGTTATATTTTCCGCTCCCGTCGGTCATTAGGATTCGTCAAATAACGGCAACCATATTTCGAATGACTGTAGTACATTTATTTTAGAATGCATTGTAAAAAGTGTGAGTCTATCATATATAAGTTTGAATCACAAGTTTTGATCCATTAATTGGAATACGCAAATTCATTAAGCTGAAATCAAATAATCTCATGATATAGGATATTTTTCTCTTACAATTTACTCATTTTTTTGGGGGGGGGGGGGGGGGGGGGGGTGGGCAGGTCTATGCTGATTCAGCGGGCGTGGAGTTGGCCGTCCCTATTATTTATTTTGGCGCCGTATTGTTTGCAGACTCCATTGGCTCCCATCTCTCTTCCTCCCCATCATCGACAAGGAGGTTGCTTGGGTTGGCCGACCGCGCGAAGACGTATTTTCGAGACAATGTACTAAAAATAAACGGATCGGACAATCCAGCTCAATTTTACGTCCCTAAAGACCGCACACCACTAATTATGTCAGGTGATCATTGTTGGTCAGGTGACACCGTACCAAAGATATTCATGTAATTAAAAGAAATAATAATATAAATTAAATGGCATATATTCCAGCTATCTTTTTGATATGAGCATTAAAAGCAACTACCGGTGGTTTGGATGAGTCCCATGAGATGGCAGGAATCGATGCAAATGGGATTTTAGGGCAATTTTACAGTCTTGTGCAAAATTCCATATCCCAACATGATCCCAGCCAATTTATAGGTAGTTTCATTTCAGACCCTTTTCTGAGAGAACGAGCGGAATGGCCACCCTTCATATTTCATGAAGATGAAGGAAATAAGATTATGTACTATTACTTCAAGTCTGAATGTTACTGTTCCTAGCACTTATTTTTGATGCATTTTTACTTTTTTACTTGTTTACACATGAGTCAATGGGAATATAATTAGTGGTGTGCGCCCTAAAGAGCTGCCAATCAAAACACCCCACGGAATAGTAAGAGAGTCTCAACTTAAATTTTGCGACCTTTCAACAATTTTGCGTCTTTCAGGAGCTTACACTATAGAAACCCTGGTGCTAAATTTGACACCCGTCGGAATCAATATCGCTCCACACCAGAAAAGTATTAGAATAACATCTGTTTGGAATCAGTTTAATCACCTACTGGTGTTTCTTAAGCTCTGAAAAAAAAAAACCAGTCGGTATTATTATATAGATATATTGATTTTAATTCGAACAGGGGTTATTTCAACACTTTCCTGCTGTGGACCTAAATTGATTCGGCTGGTGTTAAATTTAACACCAGTGTTTTTGCAGTGTACCACAAAAATACTGACAATGCCATCAGCCTTCATATTCATCCCCAGGTTGTGCCGATAACTATACTATCAAATAATTTATCAAATAAACTGAAACGATGTTGAAATTATTTGAATTGCGCTCTATCTATTTATCGCAAATATATATCATGCTTGGAATTTAATCACATTGCAAGAATTTTTACGTTACGGAGAGTCATCATTAAAAGAAGACCGATTAATTTGGAATGGTGACCCGGCAGTTGCTCCGGCGACAATTGCTCCGGTTCATTTTTCTGGCTAGGAGTAGGGTTAGGGTTAAGGTTATGATAGGGTTTATGATTCAGAATGATGTCAAGATTAGGATTAGGGTTAGGGTTAGGTTTGGGATT
>BQKZ01002117.1:0-19919 GCA_036244855.1 Temnopleurus reevesii
AATATGACGAGGGTATACGTGTGCGTGTGTGTGTGTGTGGGGGGGGGGGTACGTATCCCCCTCCCACGGTATATAGGAGGGAGATGTTTGAAAAATAGATAAAAGAGGCGTTTTCTGAGCACAAAACTTCTGCATTCGAGTAAGTAAATGAAAAATGACATCTGAAAAATATGATATATAATATGATAATATAATCCGAAGACACCAAGCGGGGGAGGGTGTGTGAGGAGGCGGCCCCGCCTGTCCCCCTTCCACGATAGGTAGATTTTTGAAAAATAGATCATGAAAGCGGTGTTTTCTGAACACAAAACTTCTGCATTGGACTGATTAACTAAATGAAAAATGACATCTGAAAAAATATGACTATAATCTGAAGACACCAAGCGGGGGAGGGTGTGGGAGGGGGTGTCCCCCTTCCACGGTAGGTAGATTTTTGAAAAATAGATCATGAAAGTGATGTTTTCTGAACACAAAACTTCTGCATTGGACTGAGTAACTAAATGAGAAATGACATCTGAAATAGGTGAAGACACCATACTATAATATGTGGAGCCGTCTAATCTTGAATTCGCTACGATAATGATTTGCATCGTGAAGGAAGGTTTTGCGTCTGTCATTCAGTAGCACATTGATGAACTGCTGGTACACAGTCACAATTATCGTCACAATATGCTGAGGGATTATTTAAATCGATATATGCAAAATCGCAGCTCTGCGTAGAAAAAAAAACACAAGGGGGGAAATTAAGGGGGTGTCCCCTGCGCCCCGCCTGGATCCGCCAATGATGATGATGATGATGATAATGATGATGAACTTTGAGGTGAAGGTGGTGTAGGCTCAACCTACTCTATCTAATGAAAAAAAATAAAAAGAGACCAGAGGAATACAAACAACTTTTTATATGGAAAAAAAAAAGGTCAGCTTTCTTTTCTCGATAATTTTTTTCACACGGGGGCGCCCGCCTCTTCTGCCATATTCTGTCTACGCGTCTGAATGAACATGAATATTGAGCACAGATGTTGAATAAATTTTAGCCACCTGAAAATGATGGTAAAAGAGCAGTTAAGATTATTTCATCCGTATTTTGTAATAAATCTTCCCAATCCGTGGCTGAGCTCCATACCTCTATAATGCTCCATACTCAGATAATGTAGCCCATTCATTGATTGATTTCCCAGAATACACTTCGCGCCCTCATTCGTGAATCTGAAATATGGCTGTCAACGGTTGAATATTTGCGAAGCCACTTGCGAATCATATGTTTTTGTAAGTTAACTAGTCGCCTTATTCATATTATATTCATGATTACAACAGAATTCAAGATGTAGCCATACATTTTATCTTTTAATGCATATCAGGCTTACGTGCTGATTTTTTTGTTCAAGCAAAATTTGTATTTTCCCTAAATTCTCTGTTCAGTTTCCCCAACAGTTCATTGATTTGTAGGGGTGTTGTTACGCTGATGTGCGCCGAAGTCTCGGCGAAGTGACATTCCATTGTCCGCTGAATCATGGCGTACGGGTACGGGTCGGCTATTTGGGCGCTGGGCCATGTTTGTCTTGTCTTATCTTGTCTTGGTTGAGTCGGCATATGCAGACTAGCTGTACTCCGCCAACTTATTGGGTTTATTATGTTGAGAACGCCTAGCAAGACGGATGCTATTTACTGGGCATTTGGATTCATTGATTTTGATGATAGTTGAGGTGTCGATCGTTAAATTGTTCCAATCCTGAAATTGTGCGTGGGAAGAAGCTGTATCTGACTGTGGACGTCACGTTTGATGAGTTGACGTTGAAACTTGTGGGTGTTCCCTCTCGTTTTTTTTAAATGATTCCGTCCGAAACGAGCTGCTTTTGCTTGGATTTTGATTGTATAAGAAAAAAAATATTGTAAGGGTTTACATTAAGTTGAATGATGGAGTCATTTCAATCAGGGTAGGCCACAGTCAAATAACATAATTAAAACAAACTAATGATGTAAAATGACGTGTAACTTACTTAGTCTAAACTACATAATCTAGGCTGGGCGCCATAACAAAGTCAAAGGTTTACGTTTACAATTTACGTTAATTGCCTAATCTGAAATAGCAATTCTGATTGGTCAGTGGTCGGTGTAATTAAAAAAATGCGCTTGCAACAAAGAGCTTGATTTTTATTAGCAATTAATCGCAAAGCTTTATATTTATGGGGCACAGATCTAAACATTTCTTTTTAAATTCATTGAACTCTTCCAAGTTCCAATTCATGAAAACTTCTTTCTATTCCATCAAAAATGGAATTGAAAAGAAGTAGAAATTGACATGGAATGATGGAACTTTTGATGTAATTTTTACCCTCCTTTCTTTTTTACTTGCAGGGAATTAATTCTACATGAAATGATACCCTGAAACAGCAAGATGGATAATTACATAAAGAAGAAGCAGATCGGTGAAGGATCATTTGGCAAGGCTTTGCTTGTGAAGAGTAAGGCAGACGGCAAGGAATATGTCATCAAAGAGATCAACATCTCAAAGGTAAACAATGATTATTGTTTTTTTTTTCTTTTTTTTCCATCATTTTTCTTTCTCTACCTCTGTCTATCTCTTTTATTCTATCAATGCCCTCCTGAGGCTTGTTCCTTTTCCTGTCTCATAATCCGTCATATAATTGTCATGCTCTATTTTACTTTTTTACATGTTGTCATGAAAATTTCATTCTTCTTCACCCATGTAATGATCTTAAGTTTAATAATTCATCATAAAATTTATTGTAAATGATATCAATATTTTTATATGAATAAAGAGATAGATGGAATTTGAGTGTTTTTTTCTTTTTCCCTCCAGAAAAAATGAACATTCATAAAAAGAGGAAATTATGTTGAAGAGAAAATAGATTAACACACAGGCCTTGCCTCCCACAACTCAAGGCAATGGCTGTGGAAACCCTCTTTGCTTGTTGTGATATCTGTTATGAAATGGCCCTGTAATATGATGCCCTGATGAAATCCTATTTCGAGGCCTGAATGCGGATTATATAAAGAAAATATTAGCTTTTTAATCAGTTGCATGATTGGAATGCTATTTTTACTTTTCTCACATTTCGGTTTGCCTCATGAGACTTGTCTCAAATTATGTTGAATATTTAAAGAAATCAGGAAAGATCAGGAAAGACACTCCAGAATATCAGGTTCATAATTTTTGGTAAGGTTAGATTCTAAAGTTTTATGAATTTTCATCATATTTTTTGTTATAGATGAAGAGAAAAGAACGAGAGGAATCCAAGAAAGAGGTTTCAGTTTTGAGGAAAATGAAGCATCCTAACATTGTGTCTTATGCAGAGTCATTTGAAGGTGAGAAAACCTGTTGGCATGTATATTGAAAGACAAGTATCCTAAGATTGGATTATTTACTTAACTTTATGTATTTTGTAATGTTCAAATTTTGTTTTGGATTTTGACCAGACAGGTTACATATTCCTATTTCAGTCACTTTTGCATTATGACTATCTGATTATATCTGAAATTTCTTAAGTAGTCGGTTTTTACTTGGTAATAGTAGAGCATTCCTTTTTTTCAATTTGCAAGTGCTGATTAAATGAAAATATGACAAGAATACAATGGACACAATCAATTGAATAATGTTTTCAATTTCAAAGAAAATTTCCCCCTTTAATCCTAAGTACTGTGGTATATTATACCTGTGGAGGGAAGACAAAGATGTGAGAAATTGTATGTTTTATGGAATTCTATGATTATTAATAATTATCTTAATAATTGTAATATATCTTACTCTGATAGATATTTTCTTCACCTTTTTAAGCCCCATTATCCCTCTTCAAGATACAAGCTGATGTGATACCATTCTCTTTTGGCTATGATTATCAAGCTTTTTTTCTTCCTTTCTAGAGAGGGGCAACCTGTACATAGTGATGGACTACTGTGATGGAGGAGACCTGTACCAAGCTATCAACAGACGGCGAGGCGTTTTGTTTCCCGAGGATGAGGTCATGGACTGGTTCGTTCAGATTTGCCTTGCTTTGAAGCACGTTCATGACAGGAAGATCCTACACAGAGACATCAAGTCACAGGTAAGAACACACCACTGGACACAGATTTCATTCCCATGTCTTGTTTCCTGAGGATGAGGTCATGGATTGGTGTGTTCAGATTTGCCTTGCTTTGAAGCGCGTTCATGTCAGGAAGATCCTACACAGAGACATGAAGTCACAGGTAAGAACACACCACCATACACAGATTTCAGTTTTGCGTCTTCGTTTGCGGAGGATGAAGTCATGGATTGGTTTGTTCAGATTTATCTTGCTTTGAAGCATGTCCATGACAGGAAGATCCTACACAGAGACATCAAGTCACAGGTAAGAACGTATCCCCGCAATCGGGGATGACAACCTGAAGTTTGTATTGTATTGTTCCTTCAAGAGATGAGGTCATTGATTGGTTCGTTCAGATTTGCCTTGCTTTGAAGCACGTCCATGACAGGAAGATCCTACACAGAGACATTAAGTCGCAAGTAAGAACACACCACCATATACAGATTTAATTTCCATGTCTTGTTCCCAGAGGATGAGGTTATGGATTGGTTTGTTCAGATTTATCTTGCTTTGAAGCATGTTCATGACAGGAAGATCCTACACAGAGACATTAAGTCGCAAGTAAGAACACACCACTATACTCAGATTTCAGTTTCATGTCTTCTTTCTGGAGGATGAAATCATGGATTGGTTCATTCAGATTTGCCTTGCATTGAAGCACGTTCATCACAGGAAGATCCTACACAGAGACATTGAGTCACAGGTAAGAACGTGCCCCTGTACTTAGGGATGACAACCGAAGATTGTATTGTCTTGTTCACCGAGGATGAGGTCATGGATTGGTTCGTTCAGATTTGCCCTACTTTCAAGCACGTCCATGACAGGAAGATCCTACACAGAGACATAAAATCACAGGTAAGAACATACCACTGGACACAGATTTCAGTTTCATGTCTTGTTCCTGGAGGATGAAATCATGGATTGGTTCGTTCAGATTTGCCTTGCTTTGAAACATGTTCATGACAGGAANAGCTGAAGCCCCTGCGCAACCCAGTTTCAATACGCTGAAACACTTTGCGTACTGCGCGCTAGCAACTCAATTGTCCTGATTATCACGTGTTTCTTTTGAGCACATGTCCAAAAATTTATCCTGTTGCATCAAAACACAGGTAAATGAAATTTGTAAAAAAACAAAGCAAAACAACTTTTTGAAAGTTGATATTGATATTTCATAATCAGACATTCCTTTCTAAACATGATCTATTTCCTAATTACGTTTAATGCAAGAATAATTGCCGCCATGGCGGAGATAAGATAGCGAGGAGGTGTCCTAAGTCTCTATGGGAAGTAATACGTTAGAAAAGATAAGACAAAAGATAAGACACTTTTCAGAATACCAATTTATCTTATCTTTTTGCGCGCAATAAGTTGCGCATTGCCTTTTCATGACGCGCAGGGGAGATAAGACACAAGATAAGACAAAAGTTAGGACACCGAGATAAGACACCTTCCAGAATAGCAATTTAAAGATAAGATAATATTTTGAGATAAGACACCTACCAGAATACCGTGCTTCCAGAATAGCAATTTAAAGATAAGATAATATTTTGAGATAAGACACCTACCAGAATACCGCCCCAGGAAAGATCAGGAAAGACACTCCAGAATATCAGGTTCATAATTTTTGGTAAGGTTAGATTTTTAAGTTTTATGAATTTTCATCATATTTTTTGTTATAGATGAAGAGAAAAGAACGAGAGGAATCCAAGAAAGAGGTTTCAGTTTTGAGGAAAATGAAGCATCCTAACATTGTGTCTTATGCAGAGTCATTTGAAGGTTAGTAACATTTTGGACAAGAATCATGGGATTGGAAAAAGTACTGAATTCTACTCAAAATGAGTGAGAGCTGATTACACGGACCAAGATTTTTGTAATATTCGAGTTTTGTTTTCATATTTAAATTATTAATTTCAAGTATGCTTAATATATATTTCTGTTTCTGTCATTTTTGCATAATGACCGTCTGATTTTGGCAAATTTCCCACAAATCCCAAGTATTATGACTTTGAAGGGAAGATGTCAGAAATTGTATATATTTAAGGGAATTTTATGATTCTTAATAATTGTAGTAGATATTGCTGTGATAGATATTTTCTTCACCTTTCTTAGCAGCAGCATCCCTCTTATAAATATACACAATGATGTGTTATCATTTTCTTCTGACTCTGTTAACTTTTATTTTCCTTTCTAGAGAGGGGCAACCTGTACATAGTAATGGACTACTGTGATGGAGGAGACTTGTACCAGGCTATCAACAGAAGACGAGGCGTCTTGTTTCCCGAGGATGAGGTCATGGACTGGTTCGTTCAGATTTGCCTTGCTTTGAAACACGTCCATGACAGGAAGATCCTACACAGAGACATCAAGTCACAGGTAAGAACACACCACCATACAATCCATGCAGCCGTTCGAGCAAGCTCATTTTCATGACAAAAACTGTTCTAGGAGGTGGTCTCTTGGGTTTTGTGGGGTATAAGCAGGTAGATGTAGTAAAAATCATTGATATAAATGTCAAACAAATCCCTTGTGTAGGTCTATTCACCTCAGCCTACGGCCCCGGTACCCCAGTGAATCGAACCGCACTCAGGATAATTTAGTTATTAGATCATGCATTTATTTATTTATATAATATTGATCACATTTTCTTATTTTTGAAGCCAGCTGTTTTTGTGACATTACATATTTCCACTTCGCAATCACAGAAAAAATTGTATATTTTTTACCCAATCGTCTGAAAACAAGTGGATGAAATTATTGTTTTAACATTACTCTTTTGTCCCTATTGCAGAATATATTCCTGACAAGAAAAGGCATCATAAAAATGGGTGATTTTGGAATTGCAAGAGTTCTAAATAAGTAAGTTTGTGTAATTTTCTTTTTTCAATTGAAGTGAAATGAAATGATCTTTGGGATGTTATTAAAATAAATCTAACAGATTAACATCATAACTTTGACAGTTTGCACACGTCTTGAAGATAATTCTGCCGAAAATCTGATGAGTTTATGTATCTATTAAAAAAGCACTATAATTGACTTTATAGCCCCAATTGAATGGCATCTTTAATCTCCTATCTTTTCATTTCTTAAGCACATAGAGACGCAATGGCAGTGATATGTGCTATATAAGCAATGTGTTATTATTATCATTATATTACAAAATTGATGTCTTTTCACATACCATTACCAAATTAGGATTTATTTTTGGAGAGGGTGGATAACATGTTGTAATATACTGAAGAATAAAGAAAGGCATTGTTTCTATTTTTTTTTATTAATATTTGTGCATTTCATTTACTTATGTGTGAAATGTATTCTGAGTCCTTTTCCTTCATGAATTACATGCACTTTTCCATTTCTTTCTCTGTTTATTTATACATGTCTCTCCTTCCCTCTTGTTTTCATTTTACAGCACCATGGAATTAGCTAGGACATGTATAGGCACACCATATTATCTTTCACCTGAGATCTGTGAAAACAAGCCTTACAACAATAAGAGGTATAAAAAAAAAATCATTTTTTGCAAAGTTGCCAAAATAAGGGAGACTTTAATAACATTTATTTCTGCATTTGTTTTTGAAGTATTTCATGTTTGATCATGTAATAGTGTATTTTTTGTATTGTATTTATTTATTCATGGGAAAATTTACACTCAATCAAAAGACTACTTTTCAGCAAGTCTGTGCATTTTAAAAGTTAACAAGTATAAACTGTTAACAACAGGCCCAATATTTATTAAGATACATGAATAGAATTGGAAGATATTTTGATGGTCATTCTGGTTTTGGGCTCATATTTATCAATTTTGTATGAATTATATCTCTAATTGACTTATTGACTAATTGATTAATATAATATGTCTCTTTCTTTTTAGTGACATCTGGGCTCTAGGTTGTGTGCTATATGAGACTCTCACACTCAAACATGCTGTAAGTAAACATGCTTCTCTTTTCATACTTTCTTTTAATTGTATTAAAATTCAAGAGTCAATAGATACATGTTCATGGTTATTTTTCAAGTACTGGTTAAAAATAACAATTTACATATTCAATTTCTTAATTTGTTATTGAGACAAGCAAGTTTCTTGTTTCAATGTTTACTGAAGAATTTACACAATTTTTTGTATTCTGTATACACTTATTTTAAACTGTATGGTGTGGTCTGTTTTCAGTGTAAACAGGATATGTTCTACTCACAGAGTTACACAAAAAAACATAACCCTTTTACATGAATAAGAGTGTACTTCTTACATGAAAAATATCATCAATATGATGTAAGCATAAAATAAAAAAAAAAAAAAATAAAAATAAAAAAATAATAAAAAATAAAAATAAAAAAAAAATAAAAAAAATAATAAATTTCATATCATTAAATCTGATATAGTTTGAAGCAGGGAACATGAAGAACCTAGTTCTGAAGATTATACGTGGGTCTTATCCCCCTGTATCACCGCGATATAGCTATGAGATCAGGAATCTAATTGGTCAACTCTTCAAAAGAAATCCCAGGTAAGATGATAGTACGTTGATAATTTTATATTATCACACTGTTTTGTAGTGAAGGGAATGTTACTATCCACTACCAGGTGACTCTCCAAACAAAAGTGCAGTATTCTATCATAGTGTAGACGATATGACAAAGGGGGTATTTCTACAAAGTTGCGACCAGTTGGAAGTTGCATTTAATCAGCAGGTGCCGATCAATTTTTTTTATACACCTCTAGTCAAAAGCGCAGATAGTGCAAAATTGAAGATGCGTGCGACAATTCGCAACTGATTTGCGATCAATTGCAACTTCGTAGCAACACCCTCATAGTCTGAAAAGAAATAGGAACGTATTCAATATATTTCAGATTGGTTGGAACTTACAATGTGAATAATATTGGAAGTGAGCAGGACTGACCCAGTGAACACATTTGGACGATTATTCTGTATTTATGTTTAATTGATTGTAAAAAAAGGGATGAATGGAAAATTGCTGAATTCAATTTTTATATCTGTTTGTCTTACTTCACAGGGATAGACCATCCATAAATTCAGTTTTGAAGAAACCATTTGTGCAGAAGAGGATAGAGAAGTTCTTAACTGATGCGGTAAGTGAATTCATTATGATTTATTCAAATTTAGTCCTCTGTTTGTTCTTTGTTCTTGAGGGAATTGGATGGAATAAACTATGGTTTGAGTCCTATAACTTAGATCAATTTTATCTAGCATCATAAAAGTTTCAAGGAATACCAGTAAATAAACATATTTTAACAAAATTGGATTATCAGTGATCTAACTATTTTTAGACAGAAGTTTATGAAGGATTTTCCTTCTTAACCTTGTCTTGTAGACAGCAATGATATGAAAGAGTGTACTCAAAATCATTCCCACTTACTTTTGTCATGTTTATTGGACTATAATCTATCAAAATGAAATAAAAATATATGCAAGATATTATGTTCTACTGTTCCACTCTTATTTCCAAAGTTCCTTCATGTTCTACCCCTCCTCTCCATCTCATTCCCAACCTATAGCAAGTCAGTGATGAGTTCAGTCACACCATCCTACACAACAATGCCCGTCCGGCTGCGAGAGGTGTAGGAGCACCTGTATTCCAAAGGCCTGTAGGGAGAGCACCAGTTAGTGCTGCTGGTAAGTGAGACTGTGTCATCATTTAATTAATTTTAGTTGAAAGTGTAGTTCCATTTTACTACAGAGTAGTATGTTTGTGTGATTGTTGTTATTTTAATCACGATTTTGGACCAGGGGTAGTATTTGTTTTTCATTTGCCAAAGCAGTTTTGTAGCATGATTCCCCATTTTCCATCCCCCTGGTTATGCTTCAATTTGCAGTCTGTGCCTCTCCTTTCTCTTTTTCTCAATGTCTTTCTCTCTTGCACTTTTGCAGGCCTCTACAAAATTTCTTGACAGGCGAGTGACAAGAAAGTCTACTTGCCCATGAAGAAACATTGCTTGTCCGAATCCCTAATTATATGTCCACTGTATAAAATCTACTTTTATTATGGCAAAGAATACAGCTTGTGTAAAAACTCATGTTGAAGGCTATTGCCAATAAATACAACCAGAAAGAAGTATAAAAGCAGTGCCATTATAAAAGTCATAAAAAAACTTAGTCGCAAAGTCTTGGTCTGCTGATATTGATGGCCGCTTAAAATATGGCCACTTGCCTTGGCAACTGGGTTGCAGAGCCCTGTTTTGTCATTTGTTTCATTATATCTCAATATGTCCATCTATTTTCTCTTTCTTTCTTTCTTTCTTTCTTTTTCTCTCTTGTAGTGTAGTGTAGCAAAAAGAAGGAAAACCTTGTCTTTGAATAAGAATCTGAGTCTTCACTCAAATTTATTTTTCCACAGCCAAGAAGCCGCCAGTACCCAAAGCCATTAGTAACCCTGCTGCTAAATATATGGACCCTCTGTAGCTGTTAGGGCCTCCCCGTGCTGCGATAAGACTATGTCCGCCACTTCTCTCTCTTTCTCTCTCTCTATTTTTCGCTCTCCCTCTCCTTTTTCTCTTGAAACATAAGAAAATATCTCCCATTGAAATACATCATTCTTTTCTTTATTTTTCCACAGCCAAGAAGCCGCCAGTACCCAAAGCCATTAGTAATCCTGCTGCTAAATATGGACCCTCTGTAGCTGTTAAGAGACCTCCCAGTGCTGGGATGAGGTGAGTGCAGGGCTCCTAACCTCATGGAATATTTATAAGATATATCATGTGAATCCAGTGTTCACTTTCCACCTTAATGACGTTACCCTAAATGTTTTTTTTATACGATTTCCCTCAGAACACGTTTGCAGAAGTGCCGACCTAATTGAAATAGCATGAGGATAGACATCAAATTGTGTATCAACCTTTAACTGAATCAGACCATAGGCTTTTTCTCATTAGGATTAGGGAATATTTGATGTTTGATGACCCCTATTTGGATTTCTATTTTCAGGAATATTACAACAACAAAAAATCTATAAAAAAAAGGAAAGGATGTAGTTTAAAGGCGTGTATCATTAAAATTTGAATATTTACGCCAGAAGAAGAAGAGAGAAAGAGGATCGCCATCTTAACGTCTCCATCCGTAAGACGGAACTAACCCGAGTCTATGACTGTCCTGAACAGCTCGATTTTAGGCACACGCTACAACGCCAAATGTCTTTGCATTTGTTCAGCTGTTGTACGTCTCAGATTCTAAACCCAATGCATATTCCAGAATTTTAACATATATGGATAAGGGCAGTAAAACAGGAATGGGAGATGACTGATAAGATGAGGATTTGAATATTGTTTTATTTCATCAGCAATGTAAGGAAACTTTGGTAATTCATGTTTCAGAAATTACACTAGAGTGCTACAAAACTGATTAATTCAATTTTAGTAGTATCATTCATTATTATTATTAGTAGTATTATACGTAAGTGCGTAGAGGTTTCAATACCAGGCTTTCGCATTCACAACGCGGACGTTATCGAGGCCGTTAACTGAAAAGAATTAGCCAGCCATGACCGTTCTTGTTGTGAATGCGAAAGCCCAGTAATATTGCATGAAATAATACATTTTAGTCATGACATATTCATGAATGATTATTTTTTCATTTCTTTATATAAATTTGATAATGAATTGAATGTATCAATCCATTTTCATATTCCAGGAGACCTGGAGAGGACAGGAAAGATGGTGTGGCAAAGGTTAGATGCTGTGATGAATAATTTTGAAAATTAACAATACGACAAACATACTATTTTTATCTGAATTTGTTTGCAATGACCATCTATGTCGTCTTGTACATTACCTAATGATGAATTTGCTACTCATCCATTTTCAATTAACACACACTTTGAGTCTTGTTTGAAATGTTTTTAATTCAAAGACACAATAAAATATTGATAATAAGACTTTCTTCTTGTTTATCTGACATTAGCACATTACAGAATGTAAGTTCTGGCAATAGGGCATCATTGGACTGTATTGTGATATTACTCTGTAATTAGTGTCTGTTTATGGCATTTCTTATGTGAGATTGAAAACATTTAGGGAGAAATGTGAGAAATTTTACAATTGATCACAATTTGTTGTTGATTGGAGCTGCCAAATCATTGTTAAAACCCATTTACTTAAATTGGAAAATCTCATTTGAATTTGTAATCATCATTGATTGATCGTGACAATGTTCCAATACCCCCTTTTTAAAAATTCATTCCTTTCTCTCTTCTTTATTAACATTTGAGAGATTGTGTAGAATGAAAAGATTAATAATATCACCATATTTTGAGCAGCATCTTTTTCAATTTCATTATTTTTTTCCTTAGGATCTTGAGCAGAAGAAAAGGGAACTAAAAGAGAGGGAGTATGAGAGACAACGAAAGGTAGATCTTTTCAATTTTATACTGATGATGTGAAGTGGTTATTCAATTGTTCAACCACTTGAGTGATATCGTAATTAATGAAAGTGATATATCAAAGCAGAATATTTTGCATGTAATTGATGGATTTAACAAAGATTTCTGTTGATTTTACAACCAAGTCGAAACTTTATACACTGGGATAATTTCCTTCATTAATCTGCATTTCATAAAAAGCAATTCGCAGTAAAATATTTATATCTCCATTTATATTTGTGTATCTTTTACAGGAAAGGCAGATCCGACAGCAACGGGAACAGCTCAATGATAAGCAACGGGTAAATTTACTGATTTACTGAAGTAACTTTATTTTCTCCTAATGTACTGATCATTAATGCTCAAGAAAAGTGACAATAATATGAAATACTTACAGCAGTCAAGATTTGTCTTTGTTAAAATATTTGTTGTTGAGCTTTTGAGCTATTTTAAGGCTTTGTATATACTTCACGCCAATCATCTGGTTTACAAATGGATTTGAATCGAGCCAAGGGATGTAGTTACTTGGTATTATTTGGACCTGTTAGTAACAGACTCCTATACTTGGAATCTGGTTTTCATACATTAGCACTATGAAGGGCAAGCCTCTGATAAGCTATCAGGGTGAGAAGAATGATATTTAACGCTTCGGATGTGACGGGCTTCTGCAGAAGCGGATCACAGTGTTTATTCTGTGAAGACTGGTCTCTACAGAAGTCCAGATTACTTAGATGTCACAAAAGAAGTTTGCTCTTCACATTTCACATGTCATTGATGCTACTTAAGTCCCTGAGAACGACTTTGTGCAGCCGTCATGAGTAGGATGGCAGCAGAGAGTTGGCCTTCACCCAACAGGTGAAAATTGCATAAAATTTGCATAAAATTTGCATCTGCTTTCCTAAATCTGCCTATTTCAATTTCAGATGGCTAATATGAACAAGGCTCGTGAGGCAGGTTGGAAGAACACCCTACTGAGTAGTAGTGGTAGTAGCAATGGAGGTGGAGGTGGATATGGAGGAGGAGGAGGAGGAGGAGGTGGTGGCAGGGCTGCCGAAAGCGAGGTACGTAGAGATGCTATATACTATAACCATTCAATGGGAAATCTAATATTCTATTGTCATACATTGCAATTTCATGTTGGGAATTATATTACAGCAGATTGATCGTAGATGTTTTATCTATTTTAACAATTCACTGATAAACTGTTAAGGGTGTGTGGATACGACAGAATTTCGACATTTCAAGCCAACATTTTGGCGACACATTTTGACAGTTCTATAAATTATATATGTCTGGTGCCCTACATTTGTTTGGGACTCTTCTGAAATGACTTTTCACCTTTCATATTGATGAAATAGGTGTTACGTTCTGAAATGACCATGGCTTAAGTAGATAATGAACACACAGGAGAAAGTGAAATTGGATGTACAATTATTTAACCAATCAATGGAATTTTAATTTATTTATTTGATTACCAGCATGTCTCTTTGCATGTTCTCAAAATTACTCTCTTATACCAAACTTTCCTCACAATTTTAAGGAATTTTTGTCACTCCTCAAAATGTACTTTGCACCTTGAACAGTTCCAAGAGCCTCCCAAGAAAGAGCCCAAATACGATGCCCCGGCTCTCCACCAGGGCGCCAAAGCAGAGAGGGGTAACTACGACCACTACCACCAATACCTGAACAACCTCCGCCAGCAGGCTAATGGGGCGAAGGAGGGCCAGGGAGGGGCCGCCATGTTTAAAGAGGAGAGAGAAAAGAGGAAGGAGCAGGAGCAGGCCATCAGAAGGCAGATCAGAGAGAGGCCTGTGTCTGCCAGTGCTGCAAATGCGGCTAAAAGGGCCGAGCATGCAAGGTATTCTTTGAAAATTGATACATTTAGTTTGAAATTTATAAATCATTAATAATTATTATTCACCAATTATTATGAATTTTACACAACATTCAGTAAAATTTCAATATATTTTTTTTTTATTTTTTTTTTAAATATAAATTTTACCTTTTTTGCCCAGTAAGGAAAAGGTTTTTATTTATTTTATTTTATTAGGTCTTCTTTATACAGGGTAGCCCTTTCAATATTGAAATTGATCTTCCAAGGGGCCCTGTACGATTAAAACTACAAAATACAAAATATATACAAACATACAAACATACAATATAAAAAACATATGATACATAATAAATACATGATTAAAACAGTTTAAAAAAAAAACATTAAAAAATAGAGAGTGAAAATAAAAAAAAAAAAAATAAAAAGTCCCGGACAGAGATTACGTTTTAAGCAGTGATAAGATTTTACAATGACGTTTAAAGGATAAAAGGGAGGTAATTGCACGTATTTCAGGTGAAAGAGAATTCCAGGTCGATGAGCCATGGTAGTGTAAAGATCGTTTAAAATAATCCGTTCTTGGTTTCTTTAGAAAAAGTGGCGATTGAGCAGCATAGCGAGTATTGAAGTGAACATTTCTAGGAATAATAACATTTTGCAAATAAGAGGGCATGAGTTCATTTTGAATTTTAAACATGTATATACAGGTTTGATAAAATATTCTCTGTTGGACAGATTGCCAAGAAAGCTGGGAGAGCATAGACAAATGTGGTGTAAAAAAGTCGGCTTTCAGTATAAGCCTTGCAAATCGGTTTTGCAATCTTTGAATTTTACTGATGTTCTGTATTGCACTCTGTCCCCAGATAACATTACAATAATCAATGTGCGGTAAAAATAGAGAATTGTACAAAAGCAGTAATATTCTTTTGGGCAAGAGAGAGCGAATTCGTCTTATATATCCTATGGTTCTTGACAATTTATTACAAAGTGAATTGATATGAGCATTCCAACGTAAGCAAGAATCTATTATCAGCCCAAGGTATTTGAATTCTTGAACCTGTTCTAATTTCTGCCTATGTACAAAAATAGCTAGGGTTTTATTATGAACCTTTGGACGAGTTCCAATTAACATACATTTTGTTTTTTTAATATTCAAAGTAAGGTGGTTTTCTTCAACCCACTGTACTAGCTTGTTCAGTCCCAATTGTAGTTGCTGCTGAACCAACATGATATTTGTACCTCGGCAAAATAAAGCCGTATCATCAGCATAAACACATAATTTAAACTGATTTCCAAAGATTATGTTACATGCATCATTGATGAAAATAGAAAATAACAATGGGGATATCATACTTCCTTGAGGTACGCCTTGAGAAAGAGGTCTTAAATCAGAAAGAGTATTATTAAATTTCACACATTGCTCACGTTCACTTAAAAAATTTGAAAACCAACTTGCTTCATTGTTCTTTACTCCGTAACCTAAAAGTTTAGATAACAGTAAGTCATGCGAGACCGAGTCATGTACCTTTGAAGATTGCGATTGAAGGTCGAGTTGGAAGGCGCTATGTAATTCCCCCGTCAATTTCTCGTAAACGCTCTTGTACACTGCATTTACAATCTCCTCGATAACCGCTGGTGAACGCAGCGCTTTGAGTAGCTGGTTAGTTATTGTTTCTTTCAAATCGACGGCAGGGCTTGATGCGAGTTCTTTGTCATTGCATACCGATCCGGTTGGTTGAGCACCTTCATGATCTCTCTCTTCGTCCGAGCAAGCTTGCGGGGAGCTCTGGGGAGGAGTGTTTCCGAGAATATCGTACAGATTCTGGGGTCCATGGTTCCGTCTAGATGCTCTAGTTATTCTCCTTTTTCTCGACGAGCTGGGCATGCTTTTCAATCTTCCAGTCGAACGTCAGCAACAGTAACGTAATCATGCACCAGATAGCAATCCAAATGTATAAATACAACTTGAAATTTCTTTAAAAAATGAAGAAATTATAGAGCATATACTTTGTCACTTCCGTCACTCCCGACCTCTTTTCACAGATTTCCATTTATTTTGGTTCCATTTATTTTGGTATTTTGAAATGCAGTGAATCCTGAAATGTATACCAATATTGCATATTGTGACTACCACAGGTTTTAATGGCAGTTTTTTTCCATACAAGTTTGATTAAAACATGATGATTAAAGATTTTATGTCAGAAATGAATCTAAATTGAAATCATGAAACTTTGAGACTTCATCATCATGTAGCCCTTTTGTTTCCTGTACAAATTTGCATCAAACAAAATTTAGAAATACTGGGAACCGTGAGCAGGCTCAGTAAATGAAACAAATCAAACTTATCTTTTCTGATACAGACTAGCTGGTGCAGAGGCAGCCGAGAGAGCGAAGATGGTGAATGATTTCTTAGTGAGGAAGAGAGAAGCAGCCGCAAACAAGGCCAGAGCTGCTGTTCAACTAGGCTGGGGAGGGGTAAGCTTGTTACCATGGCACACAACAACATTCTTCCCCTGTCGATATCCAAAATTTAGGAAGCTCAGTTATTTGCATAAGTAATTTTTTTTTATTCCATCCTGAATTATTGACAAATATTGCGGTAAAAGTTATTTCATTTTGCGTGTTTTCATCTGTTGCAATTTTCCATTGATTGCTTACTTTTATGTACCCTCAAATTGTACCAGTATATAAATCATACATTTTGCAAATCAATTTCTCCACTCTTTTCTTCAAATTGCAACATCACTGGGCATTATACGAATGGTGAATCATGTTTGTCAATAGACCAATTTCGTAATGTATGCAGATTTATTCACGTTTGCCCTTAGACGAACTATGTATTCAGCTGTCAGAATGTATTGAGAGTACAAAAGTCAGAATGCTTCTTGCTTATATATAATAACGTTGCTAGGTTGGACAAACATTGTTTCTTGACCAACCTAGCAACAACCAATGTATGCTATACACATTCCTTCTATTGAAATCACTTTCTTTTATACCAGCTGAACAAATAGTTTGTCATTGTGCGTTTGACAAAGAAGTGTGCATAAAATTTGAATACATTACGAAAGTGGTATATTCAGCTGACATGAATCTATAATAAAGATATTTTATCAATATATAATTAGGTCACAAAATCATTACCAAATAAGGTCAACGTTTTTGTTGCTAGGGTCTCTCTTTATCTCTTTTTTCGAAAAACAAAATTGTTCATTTCACATACAATACATTCTCCATTTGTATATTTCTCTCCATGAACAAAGGAGAGAATGTTTGATGTCAGTTTCAGCCACAAGTATTTCCTGTCTGATGTTGATTACGATGTTAATTTCATTCTAAAGTTACAACATACATAGCTTTCGGTAGATTTCATAGAGAAGAGATTCTTCTTGTTAATTTCCTGTCAATCATTGTGCACAAGGGAAAATAATGTAGGTCAGGGTCATCCATCACCAGTTACATACATGCAACTTGACCATAGCTATTAATTGCTTTTTTGATAGATCTTAGAATCTTAGGCAATATGAAATATAACCATGTAGATTGTGAATATATTAATGTTTATAAACTTTGAAGTACTTTATCATAGGATTCATAAGTTATACTAAGAAAAAGAGTCTAAAAATAGAGAAGATTATGAATTGTGAATGCATTTGCTTGTTTATTTGGCAAATCAAAGTCTTTGAAATCATGCATCAAATTCAGGCAAACTCAAGCCCATTATTTTTATCATTCTTATTGTCATATAATAATAATGATAGTAGTAATAATAACAATAATAATTATTTCTTATATGGCACTTTACTCATATGGCCCAAAGTGTCTAGATATTAATTATTAGTCCTGGTCGAAGGATAATTACGATATCAACCGCACATGGTGCGTTTCCTTAGCTCCCTGGGGAGCTTCCACAATTCAATATTCTTATGTGTGTTTTATATGACTATTTTATTGCCCCTTGAGTATGCAACCATTAATTTGTTCAATGCAAGCAGTTCCTGTACAAAACCTACAGGAATCACAAAGTGCATTTGTCAATAAGTAAATTTACCTGATGTTTGCTTATATTTAACAGCCTGGAGCAGCAGGAGCAGCAGCTGGTGATGCTCGTAACGAGCCCCTCTTACCTTATGGTGGCCAGGATAAAGCAAGGAACAAGGATGAACAGGTATGCCTGTAATCCCTGCCAATTTTTTCAAGATATTCTCAAATATTCTCACATTTAAAAAAATGATATTCTCATTTTCAAATTCACACATGTATATGAATAGCTTATCACAGTCAAAGATTCTTTGAAATGCCAAGTGCGCCGTGAATGGCTGCCGGGCTAAAGCCAGGATAATAATAATGTAAAGCACCTTGAGCAATCAGCAGAGTGGATACGTGCGCTATATAAATTGCATCTATTATTATATTATTATTCCATAATATTCCCTTTGAAAAGTGCTTGTGGCTGGGACTCTATAGTTGAGGCTTTCCGAGCCCAACTTATTCTGGAATAGTTTTGTATTTCTGAAAATTTGACAATTTACCCTTTATGAAGACTTTAGAAGGTGCAATATTTTCTTAGCAAAGTTTATTTCTTTTTAAGAATGGTAAAGGTGAATTTAATTGAATATAGTAAATCATGGATTTTAGATCAATCTGTATGATTACAGATACAATGTTTTTATGCTTGCATTTCATGTGTTTAAAGATATTTTTTCTTCTAATAAAGGTTGAATGAATGATTGAATGAATAGCTTGGCAAAGTGTAGTGCTTAATCAGCTGAGAGTGTGTTGCAAGAAATTTGCTATCAATCGCTAATCATTAAAAAATAAAAAAAAATGCAATCTCATTAGCTGCCTGTTTATATTTTAGAAATTCTTGCTAGCATTAGTGATTTTGATTTTCCCATTATCAATCAATCTCAATTATTTTCTTACACCCTCTGAGGTGATTCTTGCAATTGATAAAAGTTTGCTTTCATTGTCATCTCTTTCCATCCAGGCATATCTTGACCAGCTGAAAGCCATCCGAATGCAGAACTATCAGGAAAGACTGAATGTGAGAAATAAAGCAGTAAAGGATGTAAGTTCTATCTAGCACTCGTCATTTATGTTTAAAATCAACTTGCATTTGCATTGCAATCCAATTAAATATTGATAAAAACCGTTGTGAAAGTTTGCTATATTCCTCATTTCTTGTGCAGGGCTGCCAAGTCTCCTGGATTCCGCAGGAGACTCCTGGAAATGGGCCACAATAAATGCATGTTTTTGAGCAATCTCCTGGATTATGGAAACATTGATGCCATTAGGTTGTGTGCATTTTATAGACATCTACTGGATTTCTTCCACAATCTCCCTGATTGTTGCTGTTAAATGTTGGTAGCTCTGCTTGTGGTTGAAGAAATATATTTTTTTGGTTAAAAAATAAGCAGAAAATTTATTACGGCCAACGTTTTGTATGAAGGATGCTAAAGCATATTTCTTCTCTCATCCATGATGTTTTTTTTTAATTATTACAGCAGTACTTTACGATTCATGAAATTCTTTTTGTTTCATTATTTGCAGAATGATCAGCAGATCACTGCAGATGCAAGGAGAAAAAAGATTGAAGCTCTAAAGGTGAGAAATTTGCACTATGTGAAGGC
>BQKZ01002117.1:20266-60665 GCA_036244855.1 Temnopleurus reevesii
CCCCTTGAGTGGACTGAGTTAAGAAGCTGCAAGGCACAAATGCCTTCTCTTAATAAGTAGCTAGAAAAAGGGAGAGAGGGTGGGGTGTTGGAGGAGGCAGGGTGTGAGAAGATCATGAACATGAATGTCAATATTTGACAAAATTGCCAAGACTTGATCCTCAAACTTTCCAGACAGTACCTAACTTGTGCCTTTAACACTGGATTACACATGAATTACACACACACACATATAGAATAATGTAATTGATTGAATGGAAATTTATTGTGTTTTTTTTTCTATTTCACGCCAGGCCCAAGCAGATCAGAGAGCAGCCAAACTAAAGGATCAGCTAGAGAAGCAGAGAAGAGATGCGTATGAGAAAGAGAAGAGAGCTTGGGATGAACATGTAAGTTATTTTTCCTTTTCTCAATTAAAATGGTGAACATAAAGTGAGAAAGAAGATTCTTAGTAGAGATATATTGAATTATTTCAAATTTTTAACCTGTATTAAAATCATCTTCAGGAGACAACTGAAACTTTGTACAAATTGGTGGGTGAACATGTGTAAAAAAGTGAAAAGACGAAAAACTCCAGGGGTAAAATCCTTGTAAATGGTATATTAATGCGTCCAAAAACGAACGATCGGTTACATTGGCAAAAATAAAAAACACCTCTAAGAATTCAGCACATTTGGTTTAGATAAGGGGCTTATAACAGTATTATAGGATAAAATTTTGAATTTGCTCTTCATGCCTGTGGTTTGATTAAACTATCAAGTTTTTTCTAAGAAAAAAATGATAAAAAAGAAGAAAAAAAAAGAAAAAAAAAGATTTTACTGTTGTATACAGACTTTCCATGAAACATAGACACCATGCTTCATTATGGTTTCAAATTTGCATGTGATATGATATTTTTGTATTCTAGATTGTATGAAAAATGTGGTACTAGTATCTTAATTTTCACAACAAATGTAGGATTACATGAACTTTGTTTAAATCATCTGTGCTTGGACAGAAAACTGTAATTGTTTACCAGAGCCTGATCAGTATTGTGTAAATATTGTGTAAATAAATTGTGTTTTACTGACATAATGAATCAAATCAATTATCATCTTTTCTGCAGCTTGCCAAGAAGAGAGTGAGTGATAAACCTGCTCCCAGTAAACCTGCACTAGGGCCTGCTGCACCTGGTAAGCTACATAATTTTTTTCCTACCAATCAGATTAGTTTGATTTCCCCAATCTCCCAAAAACTAGTCTGCACAAACAGACATACTTTGATACTTGGTTTGTGTTTCAGAAAGAGATAATTATTCATGACTCGTCATCCTCCTCAGGTGCTAGTGTGCAAGGTGAAATTTTTGCTGGGGCTTTATTTGAGTAAACTTCATGATCGTGAATTTGCCAATGTTTTCACTCATTAGAATGCCCATAGATCTGTGTACAATGATCATTCAAAATTTGAAAATAACAACTAGCTAATGTGTGAAACGGTCTGAAATTCAGTGAATTTACTAAAATTCATTCACACAAAAATATTGGCATTATGGTTAATCAGTGGCATAGGGGTTATTGAGAGTGGAGCCTTATAAAACACAACTCTGAACAAATTTACCCCATTAGGCCTTAATTTAAGTTGCCAATGGAAATACGTTGCAAAGTAAAATAATGTTGAACCAAGAAGAATTAATGTATTTCAAGGCTAGGATAATGTCTATATTTAGAGGCCAAATACTTTCCATTCAGTCAAAGTACCTTCCCTGTGAGGTCCCCTTTCCCTCCCAGGTGTGGCATAAAATGCCAGACAGATGACACCTCTACTATTCTATTATTCAATGTATCTTGGTGGAGAGGGATACCGTGATATACACAGGAGTTAGGGTAGAATTTCTGTCTGTGTCTCTTGTACGATGGGAAGGAAAGGAACAGAGCCCCATATCAAAAAGGTTTTCCAATCATTTGTATGATTGATATCATACAGCATCAAATAAGTCTTGGCAAATCATGTACCAAAGTTTGCAATATTTATTGTATCGTTTATATATCAGTGACTGTTATTCATTTTATGTTAGTCTTCCTCAATATGAATTCAACGAAAATGGCAACATCCCAGGAATCGATTGGAATCCATTTCTTTTTTGGTTATGCTGTCTCTGTCTCTTCCTTACTTGTTGAAATGTCAGAGGATGATATGAGAGTCATAATGCTGGATATCTAGTTTGATGGATTTATGTGGATCATATGTCACCTTTTCTCTTCTCAGTTGTGCCTCTTACTGCGGTTCTGAGGGATGTTGGGGTAGACGTTACACAACCTGAGCAGGTAAGCATTCTTTTCACAGTCTGGTTACCCTGTAGATAACCATGATATATGTTGCATTCACCATAGCATCTGAAATTTTGTATGGACCCATTAGTTTTTATCACAGGGCTCATACACACAAATACAAAAATAATATTAAGAGTATTAAAAAGGAAAAAACTTAATATAATTTTCTTATTTTTTATCTTGCAGTTCTAATGTACAGGCGTTATTATTATTTTTTGGTTTTAAGAGTTGAAGATTTTTTTTAATGCATGTATTGCCTCTAGAAACGCAGTCAATTAAATGAAGTTTCTTATGCAACATTCTATATTGATGCATTGTAACAGCTTCTTGCATTTAATGTTTGTTAGTAAAGTATGAATTGTCTAATTGATTGCATTTCATTCCTTATTTACAGGAAATGCCTCTTGCCAAAGAAGAAAATAGGTGAGTATATGTACATATTGCATAACATTTAGCCATATGTCTTCCTGTAATCATTTAGATATACTTACATGTATACATTATTTTGTAAGTCACATTATATGCCATTTATTTGGATCCCAAACTAAAAACATTGTTTCCAATTCAATCCCCGATTGGGTAGGAACAATTGAGATTGAATTCTTTGCCATAGTGTGGATGATTCAACAGATTCCCTCATATTGTAAGCACTATAATTTGTTGTGTTGGATTCCATTTGATTTTAAGTACCCAAATATGTGATTTGGTTGCATAGAGTACCTGTAATACCAGCCGAAGACAACCCAGCTGGACCTCGCAAACAGTGGGGAGGCGGAGTAACTAAAGCAGCTGCACTAGCTAACATGCCTTTAGAAGTTACAGCATCTAACATGGAAGGTGAGAACACTTTTGATGATTATGATGATGATGGTGATGATGGTGATTATGATGATGATGATGATGATGATGATGATGATGATGATGATGATGATGATGATGATGATGATAATGATGGGGATGATGAAGAGGATGATCTTGATGACGATGGTGATGATGATGATGAAGATGATGATGATGGTGATGATGATGATTTTGGTGATGGTGATGATGATGATGATGATGATGATGGTGATGATAGTGATGATGATGACGAAGATGATGATGACGATGATGATGATGATAGTGATGATGATAATGAGGAGTAGGATGAGCTGGATTGTCATGATGATGAGTATGGTAAAAATGATCATGATGAGAACAGTTAATTGCTATGGCATGGATTGTAATGATGATTTTGATGATTATTGTAATACCAGCAGAGAATCCAGCTGCACCTCGTAAACACTGGGGAGGTGGAGCTACAAAAGCAGCTGCTCTAGCCAATATGCCTCTAGAAGTCACAGCATCTAATATGGAAGGTGAGGATGAGGAGGATGGTGGTTTTAGTAGTAGTGATACTGAAATCATTATTTGTTCTGCATGAAAAAGGTCATCAATGTACATGCATTCATCATCATGACAATCATTATCATTATCATCCTTTTCATCACCATCATCATCATCATCACCAGCAAAATCAGCATCATCATGAACATCATCATCAGCAACATAATTACCATCATCATCATCGTTTTTTCATAATCATACATTTTATCACCATTGTCATCGTCATGTTCGTCATCATTATCTCCATCTCTATCATAATCATCATCATCATAATCACGAGAAATATCATCATCATCATCATCATCATTATCATCGTCGTCATCATCACCAGCAACACCAGCATCATCAACATCATCAGCATCATCATTACCATCATCATCATCATCATCATTACCACCATCATCATCATCATCATCATCATCATCATCATCATCATCATCATCATCATCATCATCACAATTATCTTCGTCATCATCTCCTTAAACGTCACCTTCATTATTATCAATGTCGCCTTTATCATCATCATCACCATCATCATCAATATTACATTAGTTGAGTTTATGTTATATATATAAATGTAATGATATTTATGATGATGTGGATTATGATGATAGTTGAGATGATATCATTCTGATAATGAGGATGAGTCTAGTGAGGATGACAAATAGATTCATACAAATAAAGTATACAACATATTTTTAGATACAAATGCACATCTTAATTACCATCCTATAATTGACAAACTCTTCTATTCTCTTCCCATTAGCAACCAATGCAGAAGGCATTCTGATGCGTAACCCCTCGGCGGCTGCAGCAGCGAGCGGAGATGCTAACAGGAAGAAATGGGGTGCGCCGGGTAACACTGTAGTCAATGCACTCCAAATGGCCGAGATCAAGGCAGGCACGATGACAATGGCAGCAGCTGATGATAAAGGTAATTGCAATTCTTATATGTTACTCAAATCACTCTTATTCATTTTTCAGTGGATTGCATGTTTGAAAAAGATGCTGCTTCCAAAATATTTAAAAAATGAATTGACGTTGGAATAAAGAAATTGTTAAATGATAAAACCCTCAGGCAGAACACTTTTTTTATTGGAAAAAATGTTTTGACGATTAATGACAATAAGAAATAAATAAATGAAGGAATGAAAAAATGAATATATAAATAATTAGATAAATAGATAAAGGAAAAAATGTAAAAGGGAATGAATAAAAACAAGCACGTGTAAAAACATCAACAACATAGGTCTTTATTTTTGGATGTCTGATACCCAATTAGCAGAGTGATGAATATGGCCGTGTTGATAAATTTCTTTATAAAGGAAGTTAGTATTGCAAACTATGATTCACATTTTGCATTCTAAACCACGCAATGCCAACACCTCGTTATATCCACTGCACAAATTTCTTATCTATATTTTTTCTTATCCCCCTCTTTTAGGTGAAACCCAGGTGTTGAAGAGACCCCCAATGGTTGAAAGGGGAAGCCCCCTTGGTGTGACTGTGATCAAAGACCAGCCAATGAGCCCCAGGGAGAAGATACCAACCGTCAAGGATAACGTGTCTGCTGTTGATGGGAAAGTGTCGGGTGACAACAAGGAGAAACTGTCAGGTGACAGCAAGGAAGCAGGTAAGAAGGTCATGTGACATCCTGTATGTAAGAGGGAATGACCTAAGGGTTTTAAGTAATTACATACAAATTTCATGAGGCACAATAGATTTTATGCCAATTCCCTCCAAACTGAATGATTTCCATTGATGACACCAGATAGACGGACTATCCTTCCTGTCTATATTCTCATAAAACGACATGCACAGGAAACTCCTTGATCAATTAATGATTTCTAATTATTATTTTTGTTAATATCTCATGCAGCTGGTCTTGAAACCATTGATGCTGAGAACAAGGAGGATGCAACCAAGCCAGGTGATGTAGTCCAGCAAGGCACTCCTAAACAAACACCTCCATCTCCTTCTAGACCGGCCTGGAATAAATCACCATCGGCAGCATCACCAAGCAATCAAACACAAATTGGTAATTAATGTTATAGATAATTGATAAAAAGATTAAAATAACACATTCCATTATTGAGCATTTGTGGTTCATACGTGTTGAATGGAAATTTGCCATGATAAGATGAAAATTAAAGAAGTAATATCTCAAAATATTTATGAATAGATACAAAAGGTCGGGGAAAAAAAAAAGGAGAAACCAGTGTTAGTTGCTCGCTGAGCAGCGCGCTCTCAAAGTATTATGAAGAGATCAAACCTTTTATGAGGCAATTAAAAGGAAAAAGTTTTATCATGTCGTTACTTTTTCATATATTTCAATGCTTCACCCGTATCACAAAATTATGTACATTATTAGTGAGTATTTGTTCTTCATGCATGTAGCGTAAAAAATTGTTATGATCAAATGAGAATGAAGGAGTCATATTTGGAAAGATTTATGAAAATATCAAACCATACATGAGGTGATTCAAAGGAAAAAGTTTTATCATCAAGACAATTTTGCAACTTTTTTCATATATGCAGATGCATCACCTAAAACACAAAGCTCTCCAAACCGGAAGGACAAATCCCCGCCTCCAGCAAGCAAGGACAGCCCTAAATCAAGCTCCTCCCCTCCAAGGCCCACCCCTGAGGGTGAGGCCACGCCTACAACCAAAAAAGCCACACCTCCCAAGAGTCCCAGACCAAGCACCTCACCCCCATCAGTGAAAACATCCCCTGCCTCGGCCAAGGATGAGGCAGGAAAAGAGGAAGATGTGAAGGGAGAAAAATTTACTCCAGAAAAGAAAGGTAAGTGAGCCTTTCTGGAATGTTATTTCATCTGACAAATACCCAAGATGCTTAGTTTCTTGTAATATTCCTCATAGAAGAAAGTTTAGATTAATGCAGACCTTCAAACCTTCCAGACTGAAAAAGAGCGACAACACTGCTCAAAGAGGTGAAGAAGAAATACACTCAAAGGCATGTCTAGTAAATCATGAACAATAATTTTGCTCTAAGAAAATGAGATTTCGAGTCAATAAAAAATCATATCATTCCCTCCAAATTCATAATGACATGGACATCTGAAAATATTCTGTTGATGAATCAATGATTTGGTAATGGTGTGCTTACAAAGCTCTTCAAGTCACCATAGTTGTAAATGTATTCAACAGCCAAAGTATATTGCATGTAAAAAAAAGCTAAACTGTCACAATAGTCTGAAAGCGTCAGAAGTTGAAAAAAACTCAAAATGCAGAAAGAAAATAATAATCATTGTTTCATTCAATAGATGCTTTTTTGTTACGCAAGGTGCTAATGTGTAGTTTGATATTGAACTTTAACTCAGAGTAAAATTATGTAATTTTTTGTTTTCATGTTTTGTATATTTAGATGCACTGGCTGCTGTTAAGTTGGAAGAAGATGAGGATCATGAACATGCCATTGAAAGGTCTGCCAAGAAGAGTATGATTGCTGGTCTGTCAACTGGTATCTTTGATACAGCACCTAAGGTAAGTATCTTCTTTGTTCGTTCATCCTGTAGCATTTAAAAGAAGCAAGGCATGTAAGAAAAAAATATATTCAACAAATTAAAAATTAATTGTAGCTTTTTTGTTTACGTTTTGCCATAGGCTTACGAGTAATATCTATAGCAAGTTTAATTGCATCTTTTACGCTACAGGCCCCTATACATATTGCTGACACATGATTTTATTTTACAACGCTTGATAGTTTTAAGAAGTTTGAATAAGTCTTATCTGAATTAATTTGTACAAATCTGGAGGCCGCATTTCATGAGCATGAAGAGATATCTTTAACTTCTTTGTAATTAAAAAAAAATCTTTTGTGTGCATGGTTGATTATTTTGGTTTCAATCATACAACATCTGTATGAAATAAATGTAATGTTTATCTTTTTTCCTTCTATTAGCTGTTGAGAACCTGTTCCGATCCAGATCTTAGACAGCTGTTCCGTACTACCATGGCTCTCAATCCATTCTTTGAGGCAGATCAGAATCCTGTCGCTCAGAGCGTTGACACTGCCCTCAAGGACCGTGTTGATGATGAAGATGATGACCTGATCGATGATGAAGATGAAGATGATGATGAGGAAAGTGAAGAGCTTATTCGACAACTCCAGAACCTGACAGCAAAGAATGAGGAAGAAGATGATGATGAAGATGATGATGAGGAGGAAGATGATGAAGTGTAAGCTCATTTTTATTCCATGGAGGATCAAAAATCTATACAGGAGATAGTTAATGAGAAATAAGGGAATAAAGGAAACAAAGTATGATGCATTGTTCCTTTTCCCCTTTGCTATTTAGGTGGATCAGAAGCCTCTTGAAGTCATCAACTGTTGAAAGTGTTATTCAGGTTATGTTTTGAAAATGTAAATTACCAAATAGGGTTATCTGCAAATAGGGTTTTCTGGTGCCCATTCTAGTATACTCTTTCATTTGTAATATAGGCATATGGTCAATATGTTTTTCATATTAACATTTTTGTTTGCCTTTTGGGGGTTCAAATTATGTTAAATTTAAGTTTGAATTGTCATTGTGTTGTAAATTAAATGGAAATGTAACCAAATGTATGTGTAGTATTGAACAATATGAATGGTGCTTTTATTTAAGGTAGTTATTTCTTTTCATTGTTCTCTTTGTTTGAATACAGTGAAGGTGTAATGGATGAAGATGAGGAGGAGTACCACAGTCTAGTGGAATCTATGAAGAGTGTGCTAGAAGCAAGAGGTAAGAATGTAGCATTTTTGGATTTCTGAAAGCATTTGTGAGATAAGTCATAGTCTCATCATTGTTAAGAAAGTAACAGCTCTTACAAATAATTTTGCTTTCATCCATTGAGTAATAGCCATTGCTCTGCTGCAGTTATTAGGAAAGTATGTTGATAGATAGTTTAAGATATCACAACATTGTATGATGTTGAAAATGATGAAGGCAACAATTTCCCTTATATGAGTCAGAAGATGTATACATTCCTTTTACTTTTTCTCATTGATTGTTGATCAATATGTAACATAAATCTCTCACTTTTTAAAACTGCTTTTCATACATCATTTTACTTGTCATTTCATTTAACCCTCTTTCTCTCCCCTTTTTACTCTCTTTGTGTTTCTTTCTCCATCTCCATCTTGCTTCCACACCCCCTCTTTCTCTCTCCTTTTATCTTTTCCACTTCCCCCCTCTTTCTCTTTCCTACCCTCCTTCACTGTTTCTCTCTTCTATACATGTTTATGCTGAATGTCTGTTCTTCTCTCCATCTCCATCTCCATCTCTCTGTGATTTATTTCTTCCTCTTCCTCATATAATGTCTTTTTTCCCTATCCTCTCACTCCTTCTCTCCCTTCCCCTTCCTCTCTTTTCTCTTTCTCCCCTTCTCTACCGCCCCTTCTCCATCACATTTTTCCCTCCTCTCATCTTCCTACCTCTCTTACCCAGATGATGAAGACACACCTGATACGATAGAGAACCCAGGAGTAGAATCTACTGAATCCTCCCCAGCATCATCCCCATCAGGGAGCAGAGATGAGGATGATGATGAAGATGACGATGATGATGATGATAAGGAGAATTCAGCTAAGAGCAAACCCATCAATGAGGATTGGGACTCTGGTAATGTGGCATTGAATATTAATTTATGTAATTATCTCTGTATAAGAAAGAGAAAAATGTTTAGTTTAAATAACCATGGCAATACATGGTAACAAATGAATGCATTAAGATTGCTTTGAAAGAGGATTATGTTCAAGACAGGAAAAGTGGTAGGAGGAAGTGTTACCTTGATGTATTAATCAGTAACCCCTCACATGAGGAAAAAAATGCTGACTTAATGAATGACGATGTTGATAATATCTGTCCTAACATTACTGGCATAATTGAAATCTGTAATCCTCACTTTTTTAGTCCCCTGCTGCTTGATAAGGGGATGCAGCAATTAATAAATGCCTATGAACAATAAAGAACTCAGCATTATTTTAATGTAATTAAATTAATCTTTTTCTTTAACATATTATGACATTTTTTTTTGCATCCACAGATTTCCATACATTGTTTGAAGAATAATGTTTCATCCAAATTATTATATGTTTTTTTTCTGATTGTAGGTGAGGGAAGCGAAGGAGAAGAAACAGGGATGTCGGCTGAGGAGAGAGAAAGTGTTTTCAGTCGTTTAGAAGAGTCAAGACTACAGCTTGAGAAAGAACTTGGATGCGAGACATTCCTAAAAGCTTACAAATCTATCCAGGTTGGTTATTTTTTCTAAACGTTAGCCAACTAAAGGTTGTGTGGGATACTTTATTGATGTAGTTAAGGGGATTGGGTTCATGAAGAACATTGCAGACAAATAGGTGAAAATAAATAAATTTATTCAATCCTGCACTATGTCTCTGATAGAGAAGAAACAACACTTTACCGATGTTCTGTAAATGGATGACTTTGCTTGCGACACCTGCACTACACTTTTTTTACGGAATAAAAGGGAATGGCATTTTGTATTGTTTATTTTCTACTCTCTTTGTGCCTGTTTATTACGGATGGTATTACAAAATATGCAAGTTTTGAATGGTCTTCAATAATGATGCTTAATGCTTTTACTTTACACTAAGTGATCAGCTTCTATTCCAATTGTTGATATAAGTTTCTTTTATTGAAATCATTTGTCCAATTACTCAAGAGTAAGAAGACGATAATACAGGGTGTACGTTGACAGTTTCCCACCATGTCCCACCAAAGCTTATGTAAAACACATGCATTCTTGTGGAACATGGAGGGACACTGTAAACTATATTTCTAGTCATCATTTGATGTTAATTTATATTTTGTTAATGCTGCATAGTTTTAGACATTAAACAGTTGATTATTTTTTTCCTCGTCTTGACCTGACAGGCGATGCATGAAGACGAGGATGAGAACATTGAAGAAGGTACCAAGCGAGTCAACACCATCCTCGGAGAGGGTAAAGGTCAAATCTACACCAAGATCCTCCAGCTAGTCATGGCCGACGGAGCGTACACTGAAGGTAAGAACACAAGAGGGCAGCAGATATGTTACGAATAAAGCTAGTAGAGGAAGAGTTCAAAGTATGACGTCACAGTTCGCCATTTTGAAGGGAGATACAATGAGAATCCCATGGGTAGTCATTGGCTTATGGCCATAGGCTCATTGTTTTTCCCCCAACATGGCGGATAAATGATGTCACTGGAAACTCTCTTTTGTGATATGTCTACCTGCTCGCTCAAATGTCAATTAATATTTGGATTAGTTTCTTCAATACCTGTAGTGTTATATAGCCAAAATGTTAAGGTTTATGACAATATGCGGTTTGATAGAAAATCAAAACAAGCAATGCATTGGTTACACTGGCATGAAGAATGCAAAAGATAATATGCTTTCTGATCTCATCTCGACCAAATTTGAAGGATAACAGCTACTCCACAAAATACAATTTACTGCCTTTGCTTTCTTCTCATGACATGGGTAACTTCTAAATTTAAAATAGCACAAGTCAAGCCCTTGACTTTGTTTTGCATTTAAATGCATCAGGAATTGTCTTGCAATTGTTGTAGAGGATGTCTGAATGCGTTGGACTTTAGCTGCCTGCATGTAGGCATATCACACATCTTTTCTGTAAATTTAGGTTTATAGAAATATTTTTATATTTGATTTTTATTTGAATTTACTGCTCAATAGACAGAGGAATTTCATTTTCTTTTAATTTTGACTTCCTTATTTTTCCTCTGCTTCTCTGTTTCTAGTTTTGTCAAGAATTTCTCTTATTTCATAGTTTTGGTTTTAGTTTGTTGTTATTCAATAGAATTGTTTTCTCTATTTTTATCAAGACATCAATTTTGTACTAACAGACATTTGTTGATCATGATATACCGTAAAATGGGGCGAATGGAAATACTGGGGTAAATAGGGACAAAATTTAAATTTAAGTCCTTTTGACTTGGCGGATCACTCTAGATGTTCTTTTATGGCATATATCTTTCAATCCATGTGGAAAATAAACAAAAAAGTGAAAGCATATATGACTTTACCTAAATAAAAACAATTTTTTTTCCCTCTGTCACATTGGTGTTCCTGTTCACCACATTTTACAGAAATGTTAATTCTTTTTTCTACTTGAAGTTAATCATGTTCTTTGTAGTGAGAATTCTTCAGCTTTATATACTCACAACTTTGCACAATCACCTGTGTTACCCAGTCACTTTTCTATATTTGTGATTTTCCTTGTTTGATGTATTGCATACACCCTTTAAATTTGTTGAAGTGATGTGAAATGAAATGAAACAGAACTGATCTACTGTGTTGTTTGGTTTTCAAATGCCATGAGTGAAAGTGGATTATAATGAACAGTTTATGGACTTCATATCCCATACTTGAACCCCCTTCCCGTACCCATGATCCTTGTCCTCCTATTTTCTTTTAATCGTCCTTCCCTCTCTCCCACATGCCTTTTATAACCTTTGTTTTCGTGCTTTGATATATTGTGCGTCATTGTGGATTGTGATGTATTATCCTCTCTGCCATTATTCTCTCTTCCCCACATCCCATTGTTACTGTCCCTTTTCCTCCTTTCCTCTCTCCCACTCACCTTAAAAAACATAAGTTTTTTTATCGTTAAGATTTTTCTACCATTGTGAACTGTACCCCCCCCCCCCTCTCTATCCCTCTCTCTCCCTCTCTCTCTTTCTTCCTCCATTTTCTTTTAACATTTCAGTTCTTAGATTTCTGCTCTGCTTTCTTGTATGATATCTTAGGGTTACATAATAATAGAATAAAATAAGTTAGCTTAATATAATGTCTTTTTAGCTCCTGTTAGTTGTTTAGAATTCTAAAAGTTAATTTAACCTATCAAGACTTAATGTTTCAAATATTTTTCTATGTTTTGAACTAAAAATTGAATTGGTATATTAAAAATGTTATGAAAAGAATGCGTTACATGTATTAGATACTAGAAAAGAGATAAGTTTGAATTTCGATTCATAATGCTGTTTGAAATTTGTACACATCTAATGATATGATTAAGTCCTCTACAAAAGGATTATTAATTGTAATACACGACTGGGCGAGTAATTAGAAATTTCAGTTACTTGTGAAAAATGATTGATTGCTCGAATCACTTTATTGATCTTTTGTTTTATGGTGCAGGCATACACTGTATAATTTACCGCATTTACCTCAAAATCTTATTTTAAAAGGGCACTTACTAACAATTTTATCAGTAGAAATGATTTTTCAATAATCCTTTATTTTAAATTTATTTTTCTAGATCACGTTTAACAATAGAGACGCAACTTCATCGAAAATGCATGTAAATATATTATTAGTATTTATCACTACATCTAATGATTAAATATTTTAATAAAATTTAATTGCTTTTTTATTGTCCTCCTCATATGGCATGCTAAAACTAGCATTAAAGAACCAGAAAAAATAAATGCATGGCCTGCACTGCATGGGTCTGAACTTGGAGACTAATCATCATGATCATCTTCATCAACATCATCAACCTGTATCCGAGCATGATAATCATTCCCTCACCTGTGAATCATCATCAGATAATTCAGTAAAAATCACTGAATCAGTTACATAAGGAATATTTGGAAATATTCATGCATGTAAATCTAGTTTATATATTAAATAGATTTCAAGTTCTTGTCAATAAAGATTTTTCATTGAATGTTCTAAGATTTCATGCATACTCTTATCATTATGCTCAGTAAACCAAAACTTTGAGAGATAAATGGTTTCATTTTTGGTAATGGCTTCTGTAATATATTCATAGTTGTAGTAAGACGTGTAATTTATAAGTCATTAGAATTTGTTCTATTCATACATTATGGTAGATCTTGTGTATAATATACAATAACGATTGTTGAGCGTTTTATCATTACATTTAAATGCACCATTTGCATGTTAAAGCATGATCATCATTGTAAATAGCATAGTATAATGATCACTTTAGTAATTTGTTTAGGGAGTATTTTTTTAGCGTAGGAAGGTTTATTCATATTACCAATATTCAGAAATTTACATGTATTGTAAAAAGCTGCTATTGATAGTTTATTGATCGATATGTGCAACAGTGAGGATGATTTTATGTGGTGTTATATCCAAGCTTGCTTTTTTACCCTTCAAATTCATTGAAATAAGCGCTTTAATATAAAAATCTCATATTGTTTTGGGGCATTGATATTTGTATGGTATCCTGCCTTACTATAGCAAATGCCTAAAGCTTAACCAAAATTACATCATTGCATGGGCATGCATAGCTATAAAACCTGAACAGTACATTTCCCAAATTGGGTGTGATCATTTTTTAATGGTACATCTGCTTTTGTGTTGGTGTAAATCCATGACATTTTGGAATGACTGGATTTATAATATACCCAAATAAAGATTTAGAGAAGAAAGAGCTGCGGAATGTAAATTTGTAAATGATTTGCAGATTGATGATAATACATGTATGTAGTGCTGGCACAGTATCAGTGCAATATTCATTGGCCTGTGACATTGAACATTTGGCTCTATTCATAGCATACAGTAGGTTGTTGCTGCAAAGAGCAACAAACATTCTAGGGCCTGTAGCAAGATAAAAAATTTTGATCAAAACTAGACCATCAAGATCGTCTTAATTCTAAAAACTTTGATAGTGAGCCAATCAGGATGCTTCTTTCAATTTGTAAATGATTTGCAGATTAATTCAAACAAATACAACATTCTGCATTATCCCCTCATCGTTGTGATTAAAAAAGAGTAAAGCACTAACGTCACAGGGAGCACTTTAACTCTTTATCATTGGAAGAATAGAGGATTTTTTATTATGTCATTTGTGCACCAATATTGGAAGGCAAAACGATGAGCCCATCTGGATAATCATTAAACAATACGTTGTTATCTTGGTCAAAGTCATAGGCTCCATTTTTGTTCTTTCGTCCAATAAAGTTCATTATTACATGAAATGAAATGACTCTATCAGTACGTTTTGGTATATGTATATAATAGTTATAAAAACTGGCACTTATATAGTGTGTAATCAGGTGAACTGCTTTTTATGCTTCATATTTTGCATTGTCATATTTGTATGGGTGATGGTTCAATATTTTTGTTACTGTAGTTCAGTTTGTTGATTGAAGAAGATATACTAACCATTTGTTTTGTTGGATACTAATATAATTTAATGTAAAAATAACTAACATAAATTGTTATTTGCACCTAGGATATGAGTGTTTTGAAGTAGAATTTGTTTCCTATTTGTAGGGTCAATCATGTTATTTGTGATGTGATAGTAAGAAAAAGTCATTATTGCAGTGTTCCAAGGATTTAGCTTATAGTCACAGGTGTGACAAAAATTTAGAATAAGAAATTGTGCAATGATTTTTTTTGTTAATGTCTTTAAAAATGCTTATAATAACGGAGCTTTGCCTATGTCACAGGTAATTTTCCAAAATAGCATTTTCGTCACCCCATATCTATCTTCCTTTCTCAACAGATAATGATGAATGAAGAATGAAGATGTGAAAAGAAGTTAAGCAAGAAAAGACAAGACAAGAAAATTATAACAGAGTATGTATCAGGTGACCGTGTCCTGGTAGAATCATATCAGGTGATCACAAAAATGACCATGTGTTTAATAACACAGTGGATGACCTTGACCTTGAAAAGGAACAAGTGCTTGATCGGTTGTTATTTTGGTTTGATATTGACATTAAGCCAGTTTGATTATGAGGAAAAGATGATTGTGATAGACGAGTATACATGTATCTTACGCAATACATCGCTGCAGGCTCAAATAGAAAGTTACCATGTACAATGATGTCTTTGGGACAGAAAATGTTAACTTGTTCCACCAAGTTCCTAATTCTATTGATGAAAAATATATATTTATTGATTGCACCAGTGAATTCAAGTTGTTATGATGAAGTTTGTTACATCCAACCTCTTTATGTAGAGTTTCTACTGTATGTACACAGAGGTAATTGAAAGTCAGTTTGAAACTCAGTTTTAACTTACTCATTGAACCAAGAAGTAGTCTCATAGAAACTGCATTATATTAACAGTAAAATGACTGTGTAAGATGATGAAAGAGAGATGAGAGAAAGAGAAAATTGAGTTCTTAGGACAAGCAATTCTGTAGGGGTCTTTGCTAAGTGATGATACTATGATGCGTATAAATGCAAATAATTTGTATATGTTTGCCTCATCTGTAGTAAGAGAATCCTTTTGTTATCCTAAATAGATATATAGATAGGTACATGTAATAATAATTTTAAAGGGCTTTCTTTATGTCATATTTGCCAGTGTGTATTCTTGGGCGTTGATTTGAAAAGTGAAATTTGGTGAATTTGGGTATATTTTGCAGAGGTGTATTGTAGATCTTGTGTTTAGATAGATAATGAAGTGGATGATTATGATAGTTATAATATTCCTGCATCATTGTAGAAAAAAAACGTTGCTTTGTGATGCGGTCAAAGATAAAAATGTGATTAGTTTTGAGGATATAGAAAGTCAGAAAATTCTTCTCTACTAAATTCACGTGATTTGTCCCGTATTATAGCATTACCTATAGTATGGTGAATGTATAATTAATATATCTTATAGATATCATATAGAATATTCAAAATTCCCTGAAAATTAAAACTTGGTAAGTACAGTAATAGTCGCAATGAAAATTCTAATAAAGCCATACCCATTTAGAGGGTAACATTGCTTTTTTTCAGGGTTATACTTTTCAATGTAATTAGTAAAAGTGAATTCAAATGGCATTAGAATCAGTCATTTATAAATTATTTAAAATCTCTTGTACTATATCTGTGTGTGAATTTCGATATATATGCTTGGATAATTCAAGAGCCGAAGCAAGGTAGATGTGCATAGTAATTCTTATCTATTGTAGAGTGTGTACATTTATTTTGGCGAGTCCATTCTATGATTTTCATTAATACAGACAACCTTGCACAAGTCAAATCTGTTGGGGACTGACGAAATAGCGTCAACTTCAAGAAAATTTGACTTTATGGGGATGATAAAACAGTAGAATATAAAGACAAGGAAATTTGAAAAGGCTGTGATCTTCAATTTAGGCAATTATGGTCAAACCTCGTTGTAAAGAGCACTGATATAACAAGCTCTCGTTATAACAAGGTAATTTTCCTGGTCGCATCTCTTTGTATTTTATTGTATTTTGACCCTGATGTAACAAGGTTTTAATATAAAGAGGTAAGTCATCTGGTCCCAACGACCTCCTTATAACAAGGTTAGACTGTATTTGTCCTACGCGAGGTCGACTTAGGCAAGTTTGACTGTATAATGATATCTTTTTGTTTGTATATTGTGCAAAGTATTTTTTTCCGTCCTATATTAAGATCCATTTAATAGTATTCATATCTATTGCATTCCAAGCAATGTAAATGTATCATCCAATCTTAAATTATTTGTAATCAATGAGAATTCTGTGGTGACTTGTGTAAATGGCAGCCGAAAATTAAATTAGCAAAAATGTGCTCTGTTGCTTTATTAAAGAAGAGGATGCAGGGAATGATTTTCCTAGTATCGCATCGCAATTAGCTATGCATTTTAGCATGATTGCAACAGAAAAGATGTTTCATGTAGCAACTTTTTCACATATAACATATAAACATTGAAAATGTTTCTGCAGTGGCTAAAACTGCTAATCAAATGTGAAAAGTCGATTATTCCCTGGGATGTCATGTACACATGATAGATGTAAGGTGCATAGCTTGAGTCAGTCAACGCGCATTAGGGTCTATACATGAGACTAAATTGGTAGGCATAATGCAGTGGGGTTCAGTTTGAATCTCCTCCTAGGTCATACATACTTACTTTTGCACACAGGCAAATGTGTCTACTTCCATAGCCTTGTGCCCAGGCAGAATTGTAGATATGTATTAGACCTTGAGCCTTGAAGATAGTTGTATTCAACCAAAATGTATTTCATTTTCAGCTTGTATTAATTAACAAAAAAAGGTATTTTCATTTTGGAAAGATTTAATCTTTAATCAGGTCTTCACTTATTACAGTCAAACCTCGTTATAACAAGGTCCTTGGGACCAGGGAGATTATCTCTTTATTTCGAAATATTGTTATATCAGGGCCAAAATACAATAAAATACAAAGAGATGGGACCAGGAAAACTACCTTGTTATAACGAGACCTCGTTATATCAGTGCTCGTTATAACGAGGTTAGACTGTTATAACGAGGTTAGACAATCTAGAAGGCAAGTGTTTCTTTGTACACAGATGTATTCCAATGTTGGAAAGGCAACAAAGAGGAAGGACATACTCTCAACTTGGGAGAACAATCAGGATAGTTCGAGATTACAGACTATGGTATTGGCCATCATGGCCTTCAATGGCTCAATGTCTGATTTTACCATCACCCTTCATCACGAGATAAGCAAGCAAAGCTACCTTCTGTCAGCCACAATTTGTCACAAAACTAGTCAATGTGTGTGCTTTCAAAAGGTTCTCCATTGTTGGCCCTTTTTTCGTTGTATTCAAATTTGCAAACTTACCTGTATTCAGCTTTACAATCATTCAACTTGTATTCAGAAAAATATTTGTACACCCATTCATGTATGTGTATATAAATTCTATACATGTACAAGTTTAAATTCAGGGTGGTGGAAACTATATCGTAATATCAGGAGTCATGTAATGTCCATCGTTAAACTGATCTTTTTAAAGTGAATTTTTGTCGAAGACTACAAAATGAGACTTGCCATAAATCTGTATTTATAGCACGTTGCATTTTTAGGTCAATAATTTACGTCTTTTATCACGGTTATCCCTCCCCCAATGCCTATCCTAAAGAATACACATTAGTGGCTTTACCATTGACTAACTAGACATGGACTACCCACAATCTCTATTCCTTTCAAGTGGGAGGTCTCTTAACAGATTTCAATCCCAAATGCAGAAAGAATGGGTTTCCTCAATCAGAGGTATAAATTATCCCTGCCATATTTGGGCTTGAGCTGAAAGATTGGAAATTGTGTAAGTATTCTCTCCTTAAAATCTTTTGACGGATTTCCCTTTTCAAAGGAATAAAGAATGTTGATAATCCTTAATTTAGGAAAAACTAACACATGCCTTAAATTCCAATGTTTTCATCATCTAGCCAAATCTTGTGTCGGACCTCTTCAGAGAAAGTTTTTTTTTTATGTCCAGTTGTTCATTGTGGAAAGTGTACTTACAACAATCGCCAACCTAATCAGTGTTCCAATATGTGTCTCTCTATGCATCTAGTAAGACAATAAATATGTGAATGTATCCATAGAAATGAAATATGTTGTGTATTGTATTCAATGATTTATATTTATGGTCTGTTGTCCCGAGTTTTGACTCGTTTAGCAAGTTATTTTCATATTCTGAAGGTATGCACACACCAAACACAGCACAGTGTTTATGCGATGTCTTCCATGTGATTGGCCAATTGTTGAAATCTTTTACGTGGAGGAGCTCACTGACCAATATCAACGAAGATACTGCGTAAACCATGCTGTTATGCCGTGCCGTGTTAGGTGTGCTTGGGCCTTGAAAGGAATTTTGATTGACCTAAACAAGCATTAACATACTTGATTCTTTGGTGGATTTGTACAGACATACAAACACAGTAATGCTGCATGGACATTTAGAAAACTGATATTGTGATGGGTTCATGGACATCCCATCGAAATGCATGATGAAAGTTTGTGGGAGAAAGGGATGGTGAATGGATGGATGGATGAATAAAGTGGATTGGAGGGTGGATAGATGACAGATGGATGGTAAAATGAATGAATGAATGGTGTGGATGGATGGTTGGGTGAAAGAGATGGTATATAAATGGATTGATGCCATGGGAATGTGGATGGATGGATGGATGTGGAGAGATGATAGATGGATGGTGAAAAAGATGGTAAATCTATCTAAAAGTGAAAAAGATGGTAAATGGATTTATGGGGATGTGAAAGGATGAATGTGAGGATGGGTGAAAGAGAGTGTGAATGGATGGATAGATTGGAATGATGATGGATGGGTGGATGGATGAATTGAGTCGATGGAAGGGTGGGTGAAAGAGATGGTGAATGGATGGATTGATGGGTAGATGAGTGGTACAAATGGCTTTGCTTCATTAACATGTCAGTTATTTCATCTTATCCCACCTTATTCCCATTACAGCTTAATTCTTTTAGGTACGTTTCCTCATCATACTTAGTAATTATCCCAATTATGATACAGTTGAACCTCATTGAAACGAGGTCCATGGGACCAGCAAAATATCCTCTTTACATTGAAACCTTGTTATATCAGGGCTAAAATTCACCTAAATACGCGTTCCTGATTGGTTGAATTTTGAGTTGCGTTAAATTTTCTGACTTGCGTTTAAACGTAACTTTTTATGCAATAGGGCCCTGGTTATACCAAAAGCGTATCGTATCAGTGCTCTTTATAATGAGGTTGGACTGTATTTACACATTTCAGGATAGCTCACTTAGGAATAGGTCATGGTCAATCTGGCAGTGTAAATGCCAGTATGGTGAAATCAATCAGTCCTTCTGGGATTAGGTCAAGGTTCGGACATTTACTGTTTTCATATAAATTGCTCTAAGCACATAAACTCTGCAGCAAAATTTTAGAATTATTTTCATCATCTTTCCTACCTTTCCTTTTTTTTTTCTTTTCCTTTTTCAATTTTTTTTTTGCACTACGTAGGTTATTGATATTTCAAAGGGGCATTAAAAGTGCGCTACAATTATGTCATCAATCAGAAGCCTGTGCAGGGCAAAGAGAGGATAGAACTGTTTTAGAATATGACCCTGGGCGGTGTTTCAACCCCTCATTGACCAATAGCGCAAGAGTGTCTCTCAGTGCGTATTCCGCATGGTGTGGCAGTGTATTGAAGTGCGCACTGTATGTGCTCTTATGTTTTGTGTGTGTGTGTGGTACCGTAATACGCTAGGAGTATCGCGATACCGTTGGTGTCAAGATGAATTATGATAGAATAGATTTTTATTTGAATTAAATAGTCTGGACTACATTCAACCAAAATACTTCATAGAGGTTATTATTTTGGCATATCTGAGGTACACAAAAAGTTGTAAGCATAACTGTAATGTGTGCACATGTACTTTTCTTTCTTATATTGGTGAAACACAGCCCAGAATTGTTTCAGAGAAGTGTATGTAAAGTTATGCATGACTGGTGACCCTCTCTCTGATACAAACTCAGCAAAATGGGGAGTGGTATTTGAGCGCACAAAGGGGTCACCAGTCGTGCATAACTCTACAAACAGCTAGATGAAACACAACCTCAAGACCGACGAGGTCAAAGGAAAAATAGCACGTGTGTGGATCGATGTATGAAGAACCGAAAGAAGGAAGGGGTAAAAATTTCCCAAGACGCAACTTTGTTGCAGATTATATCTCAATAATGCACATACTTTCACACAAGTTATCGTTTGTCTGTCTTAAAAACATGTTTATTCATTGTTTTAAAGAAGATTCAACTGTCTTGCTATCAAAATAATGTCTTATAATTGCTTTCTTTTAGTTAAAATCGCGATTGACATCATTACTTTTCACTTTTGCAAAAGATACATTCCATTCTCAGCAGTCGATAACCATCAGAATATATATATATATAAATGTGGATGTATATTTTGTGAAAATCAAGGACATTTTCATAATAAAAGGACAAAACATTTCAGAAGTTCAGTCCAGAGCACTTGAAAATGACAAGGGCTCCGGCTTTGACACATAATCTGCCACAAGTTTGTGTTCAGACTTGTGACAATCAGAGCATGATATGTTTTTTTAATAAATCGTCTTGCATAGCTGGACTTCAGAATGAAATGATCTCATGCTCTAAATTTCTCATTTACATATAAAGACACAAGTTTTCTTTCCGAGCCCTAATTTGAAGTACATTTCAGTTATTGAGACGAGTGCTGAACCCAAACACACAAATAAACTGTGAAAATTGATTTGGATAGATTGCTATTGCAAATAGTACAAAACAAAATCCAGAATTACTGTGGGGAATAAGCCTAGGGAAGAAAACTGCAAGACGAATCAAGGAGGGTAGTTGCGTGAAACCAGGCTAAGTTCATTTACATTCCGCGAATGTGTATTGAGTCTAGGACATACAATACAATGGAATGATATTGCTGTTCTTAAAATGGTTTCATGCAACACCCTCAACATGACAAGAGGATAAAAACATTGCCCTGGAATTACCTGACCATGAATACAAAATAAACATAATAACCAAATGAAAGACGTCACTGACAAAAGAACTTCCTTTCAAATTTGAAAAGTGCAGACATTTATTTAGAATATTACGCATATGATATATAAGTAGGAAATACACTTCAGGTGTCATTCTTTTGTACAAACATTTGATATCGTGGGGTTCTTCAAATTAATTACAACCTTTCAATCCAACATTCAGCATGATTCTCTTCTTTTTTTAAACCATTTTTATACAAAAAACAGGACAGAAAATTCCACTATGACACAGTAAATACTTTCATAGACCATTTCTTTAAAAAATGGACTGAAAAATAAACACCATTCACGATAACTACACCTATTTATACTAAAATTGTACAGCACATAGATATTTTACATTCATAGTGGATCGAGTCAAGGAAAAAAATTATACATCTATAGTCATGTCACTGGCACTGAAATGCACCATTTTATATTAAATTTTACTGTATACAAAATGACTATGAAACAATGAAAAATAAGACAAGACAGTTTTCATACTCAAGTTGAGTCATAGTATCCTCTTTCTCACAATAATATAGAACTGTACAAATAGAATTCCCTTAATTCCTCTTTTATAGCGATAATACATGACTTGTCTTTCGATTTCATAAGAAACTGCAAGGAATGAAGATTGAAATATAAAATAAAATTATCATAAAACTTACACTTTGGAAAACAATACTTGTTCTGCACCAAATCTACAGTTATTTCCCCCATGACATGAATCTATTCACAGACTGCTCATATAACGTAGACAAGCAGCCTTCGTAAAAAAAAGTCTCTGCTTTACTACAATTTATATTCATCTCCTTTGTACAAAGATTGTTCATTTCATATTTGGCCTTGTGATTTAAATAGAAACACACACAACGAATACACCACCATAACAATCACAACATCTCTACAAACTTTGACAGTTGGTCCTGAGGATCGAGCGGTGTCATGTCTGATTCCTCCTGGAGACCAGGTGCTGCTCCGCCCACAGGTGCGGGACTCTGCAGCGAGTTCTTATTGCTATGGCCCATGGCCGTTGGATTTTGTGACAACACAGGTGTCTGGTCCATTTGAATGTCTGTTGTCGCACCACCCACAGGGTGCGGAGAGTTTATTGCTCCTACCGGCCTTGGTGAAGGCTGAGCAGAATGAGTTCTTGGCGAGGGTGACGGTTGCGACTGAGGTCTCGGAGACTGATTAGGATTCGGTGACCGCACCTGTGCCAAGGCGTTGGCGTTGGTCTGTGGCGACCTGACCTGGGCTAGGGGATTATTTGCATTAGTCTGCGGGGATCGCACCTGGGCAAGGGGGTTGTTTGTTGTCTGTGGCGATCTGTTCTGCGACAGTACCTGCTGTGGCGAACGATTTGCCATGATGCCTTGCTGCTGAACCTGACCTTGGAGCATGTACTGCATGGTAGGATCTCCCTGGTTGATGCCCTGTTGCTGCTGTTGCTGTTGCTGTTGCTGCTGTTGCTGGAGCTGCTGCATTGTCTGTGGCATCATATTACGACGCTGCTGCATGGCGGCAGGGTGTTGTGTGTACTGTGCGGGGTGGCCAGGGCCCATCTGTTGAAAGGGCTTGCCAGGGTTCTGGGGCGGAATCTGCTGTTGGATGTAATTCTGCTGAAACCTTGGTCTTTGCCGTTGTTGCATCCACGTTTGATTCATCATCTATGGACGGAAAAATCAAGGCAATAGAAGAGGGCCATTACTATCAAAGTAAACAAATATATTATGGAAAAGAGGAAGACATATAATTTTCATCAAATATTTATTGTGGGCAACAATGTCATTGCAATGCATTCTTGCTAATTTTCTTGATGTGAATCTAGTCTTACTAAATGATTCATAAGAACAGTCTACGTTTACACAAATAGTTCTAAAAAGTATGAGCACAATTTTGAAAGACTGAAGATAAAATTTCATGGATAAAATTTCATGAATAACAATAGGAGTGCAAATGTCCACAATTAACAGATGCCAACCTTTCAGAATAATGTCAATGATGCAAGCCATTCCAGAATATCCAGGTGTACTTTCATATGAATTCAAGTCCTCCATAACAAGTAAACAGCGGAGAGTATGGGTATCTTTTAATGATTGATTTAAGTTGTGTTCAGCTGTTCTTATTTTAATTTTGACTCCATGAACATCCTGTAAAGGTTAGCTACTCTGTATCATTGAGAGGTACATGTATTATAATGCAAATTATGGGTTTACTTATCAAATGAATGACTTGACAAAATTATTTTGCTTACCCCTAAGAGTACACATTTAATTCAGTTGTGTGGCCAATCACATTCTCATTTCTAACCTAATAAATATTTCAAACGGTAATAACTGTCTAATGTGAAGGTACTTTCAAGTCCCATTCTCTTTATATCATATTTCTATAAAAATGTTTTTAACCACCTGTCAGTCACAAGCTATTTCTTCAGTCCCAACAGATTTGACTTAGGCAAGGGTGGCAGCATTTTCAGGATAAGCTACAAGTTAATATTTAATGAACGTACCTGCTGAGCTTGAGGCTGTTGCTGCATGTTTGGCTGAGCCATCTGTTGCTGCTGTGGTACAGGCTGACCCGCAGCCTGCATGTTGCCTTGTTGCAGCTGCCCATGTTGCTGCTGTTGCTGCTGATGTTGCTGCATCCTCTGCTGGTGTTCAGACCGTTGCTTGATGAAGGCAGCCATCAGCTGTGGGTTGGATTTGAGAATGGACAGCACCTGCTTCTGCTGCGCATCAGAATGTGGTGACTTGAGCGTTTGCAACAACTGCTGCAGGGCCTGCTGTGGCACGTTGCTGCGTGTTGGCTGAGGTATCTGCTGTTGACCTTGTTGAGGCACCTGTGTCATGTGGTTCTGTTGGGGTTGGGAGGTGTTGTGTATGACCATGCCTGGTGCATGCTGTTGCATGACCGGCACCTGGCCCTGTATGTGTCCTGCCTGATCCAGAGGGCCTCTCCACTGACCCATCTGGTTCATGCCTGTCACTGCCCCAACATTACCAGGAGGCATTGATGCAGCTTTTTGTAACTGTCCTGTATGTTGTTGCTGTTGCTGCTGATGTTGCTGCTGCGACTGCATCATTGGCTGACTCAAAGTATTTTTCAGTCCAGGGTTTCCACGTTGCACGGTAGACGGCGACATAGTCCTTATTGGCTGTGCAATTTGTGGATTCCTCGTGGCATCCACTTGCTGTTGCACGATTTTCACAGCGTCCAGGGCACCCTGTGGAGGTGGTGGCACTGAAGGAATGTTAGGTTGTTGGGGTTGAGGAGGAGCGGCTATTGCCGGCTGTTGCTGTCCTGACGGTAAGGCCGCTTGTTGTTGCTGCTGTATCGCGCCAGCTGCTGCCTGAGGTGGCGCAGCTCAGACTGCAGGCTGAGATGAGGCAGGCGTTAAACTCGTCATGGCCGATATTCTCCGCCTGAGGAGCTGAGCCTGTTGTAACTTCTGCTGAAGCTGTTGCTGCCGTAGCTTGTGCTTGATGTTGATACAGAATGGCACAGTACACTTCTGTTCCTGACAATGCTTGGCATGCAAACAGCATAACGTGATGAGTTGCTTACAGATAGGACACTCTCCGTTTGTCTTCTTCTTGCAGCCTCTTGTGTGCTGGATGACCCTCTTCATCTTCTGGCAGCTTGGCAAGCAGCAATTGGCATCTCTGCACTGGTTGGCATGAACCAATGACTGGATGCAACGCTGGATGGACAGATGACGGGCTTCCTGTGGGTTCCTCACAGCGTTAGAGCCAGGCTCTACGTCCAGTTCTAGACCCCACTTCTCCATCTTGTGCTCGTGCTTCACCTTCTCATAGCACATATTACACAAGTCGTAATCCTGGGGGATAGATCAGAAGAAAAAAACAGTGTAAGAACACACATTAAACTTCTGAAAATCATAACTTACAAGCACCAATACAAATCAATTCAAACCAGAGACAACAGAGATAAAACGTTGTCTATTTATACACAAACAAGCGGTCTAATACTAAGAAAATATATATTGGATTACATATTTTCTATATCCTATATTGGACTTGCATTTGAATCAAAAGAGTATTTGACAAAGACAATGATCAATTTATCACCCAGGGTTATCTCATTGATTTTTTTTTAAACCACATACCTATGGAAATAAAGTTGATTGCATCACATCATACCAAATGTGAACAAATACATATTGCAGAAATTTCATAATTGCAATTATAAGTGATGATCCTACATACCTCACACACAGTACAGTGATATCTGGTTTCCACATGACGCTTGCACTCATTGCAGGTGTAGACAAACCTATCCTGACCCTGATTATGAAGTTCACACAGCATACATAAGGAAGAGAACTTAGCACGGCGCAGCGATGAGAACTCATAATGCCTCTCTCTGGCCATGGTGAGGAAGGCATCACGGCCGTCCATCAGGTCGCAGGTGATCAGAGGATCCGGGTCTTGGATCTTCTGGTCATGACCTCGCTTCAGCTTGATCACGAAGAACACCTGACAAGTAATGAAAAGTAAGAAGATATTTGATTCACAAAATCAATAATATGTATATAAATACATTTATTATTTTCTCTATATATTTCAAGGGGTATACACTCTGCAAGCCCAGCTTTTTAGTAGACCCCTCTGTATTCATAATGAGACAACTGATCAACTCTCTTAAATTATCATTTTTTGTTGTCAGAAATAATAAATTATTTCATATGAGAGAAATCAAACAATATTCCCATATTTCATTAAGTATCCCATGTAGACCTGTTTAGGTATGAATTAATTTACATATCATGATTTATTTGGAATATCGTAATTGATTTCTATTAAATTTGATTTGATCGGAAATGAAAATAAACTAAACTGAACTGGCTGAAAATAAAAATTTTGAGAGATGTAACAAGACTGTTAATAAAGAGCATAGAAGTTTATTTGCGACTTCATCTGTATGCAAGTCCAGTTTGATAAATTGTTTTGATTATTCATCAGCAAAGAAATTTGTCAATGGTAAAATATGATCTTTTGCCCAAAACATACTGAAACAAAAGACCACTGGTTTACCAACTAGGATTTTTTTTTAAAGGTAATCCAGCAACTGCTGATCTAATTTGTGATTTCCTTTTAAGGAGGCACTAGAATTTACTCAATAATGATCACAAGCAATAAATCCTATGAAAACTGACAAAACATAATCAGCTGCCAATGTAAATGTATACACTCACCTCTCGATGTTTCTCCATGGTTGCATATAACTTCTGTGAAAGATCGTTACCCTGCTGTGGAAAGTTGGTCTTCTTGTTGTTCTTCCTCGTACTACTGCTTTTACTCTTGTTGGTCTTTTTGCACTTCTTCTGTGACTTTTTGCTGCCATTTGGGCCGACCTGGATTTGCTAGGTATTTAAGAGAGGACAGGGAAGAGTTAATAATGACATGTAAATTCATGTTCATATATAACATTTGAGATTGTTACAAGTTCCAAGGTCATCCATAATGCTCTAAAGGAGCTTGGATCTTCTACAACTCTATGATAATTCAAAAGACATTAATTTTCCAATGAAATAATCATACATTGCAAGCAACAATATTTACAGAACAAATTTTAAGTGAAATATTCTATCATTTCCAACAACAACTGCCAATTTTTCTTATTTCTCTCCCGAGCTCTTTCTCTGACTTTAGGGGGTGTTGCTCAAAATCAACTGCAAATCAACTGCAACTTTGATGATTGCAATGCACATTTTCATTCGCGCACGGTATGCGCACTTAACAAGACGCGCATGAAACAATGATTTAGATTGGCACGTTAAGATCAACTGCAACTTGCGATCAATTGCAACTTTTGAGCAACACCCCCTAAGGGGTTTGTCGCTCAAAATCAACTGCAACTTTGCAAATTGGAAAGCGATTTTTCACTCATGCACAATAGGAGCATTTAACAAGACGAGCATGAAACAATGATTTTGATTGGCGCGTTACAATCAATTGCAAATTTTGAACAACATCCCCTATGAAAATAAAGAGTACCAGATTACTAGATATAACCAACTAACATCTTCTATTCCTGACAGAATGACCAAATATTAAATGCAAAGAAAAAATTAAATCAAGGTGAACAGCTGCCAACATGAGTCAGTGGAAATTAGTAATAATCCAGCTATAAATTAGTAATCGTCACTCATTCTACATTGAAATGCATAGTGCTCATGCTGCCAAGATTAGTCATTATGGTGTTTTTTATTTCAGTTAACTGTGACGAAGGGCACTTAGACCAAAAGTGGTATGTCATAGTTTTGCGAGTCAACTTATTGTTACATCAGACGTATTTGCGCATGTAACAATGAGAAGACGCGTAAATCCTATTATGTACTACTTCCGGTCGACTGTGACAAATGAAATTGAAACCTCCATAATTTCACTGGATTTAAAACAATACATGAGGAATTGGTGATGATAACTAAAGATTAGTAAAAACTGGCAGCTATTAAGGTGGTTACCTCTTCACTGGCACTCTGAGCAGCAGCAGCCTTTTCAGCCTTTTGCCTCTCCTCTTCTTCCTGGTCCAGTTCCTTGATGCTCTCCTCCAGGACGTTAGGCCAGAAGTCACCCTCAAAGTAAGGAAGCTCTGTAGCACATTTAAATCCATCCTCCATTGCTGCGTTCAAGATGTCCTGTGAAGAGTAAAGTCAAAGTCGTTATAGGCCAATTCCAACTTTCTGGATTATCCACTACCACTTTTCTAATTAAGCCCAAGTCACATAGAAGCCCGAAAACACATGTTTCGACACGCCTCTTGGTTCAGAGGAAGTTGTCTGTGAACTGAACAAAGAGGCGTGTTCCATTGTGTTGCTTCCGGGCTTCTATGTGACTGGGGCCCTAAACTATCAACTAATTAAGTCATTACACTATATCTACTCATATTTACCAAAAAACAAACCTGAACATTGTTTCAAGAAGGTCCCATATAAATATAAAAAATTGGTAGAATTGCACAACAACACTCAATTGCTACTCTTGACCAAAATTTAATTACAATTTTCCTCTTTCCAATGCCCTCAAAAGAAAAAAAAGCACAACATTCAAGATTCCTTGTACTCTTTGATCCCTTTGTACAATATAGGGATCACTTATACGGGGTGTCTTTTTTTAATACTGACTCGGATTAAAAATATTCTAGGACTAAAAACTCACATTATATATGTGTATGACACCATCAGCCAAGGCTTTGTCCAACATTCTCCTGTACCAGTCTTGCAGTCTCTTTGGCTTGGGGATCTTCTGCTCGACTGGATGACAATGGAAGATGTAGTCATCCCCTTCGCTGGGTGGGCAAGCCCAGATGTGGGCAAATTCATACCTGTGAATCAGAGGAGTATAATGATTAAATGAGTATTGAACAGATGGATACAGCTCAACACTATAACATCTGTCTTCCAAGTCAAAGATAAAGCAAAGGCATAAAATGTAAGCAAGAATTAAAAAGAAAATTGGTATTGTCTCTCCTGTGTTGATTCTTTCTAAATTTCTCTTTAAAAAGTTAAAATGTACCAATTACAGCTTGCTAATTCACGATGCAGGTAGGTTTATTTTTATCATTATTTTGTTTTTTACTAACTTCTCCATGAACTGATATCTTTATTACTGACTATGTTATTTTACTTCTGCTTCCTCATAATAAACAACCACATAGACCCTAAGCCTTCAGAAGAAAAATTCAGCATACATTTTGACATCAATGCTGACAAAGATTTTTTTTAATGAAAATCTTACTTGAACCTGTCATCACAAGCTCACAACATTTTTTTTCCTTGTGTGGTCGTTATAGTCAGATTAAGATATGGGTAACTCTATCAAAAATCTTTGGGACAGCTGAAGTCTGTTCAACTTACAAAAAAAAAAAAAGAATTTACAAGAGGAAACAACACATGTTCCATATGATTTTTTTTCTAATTTCATTGATTTCTGCAAAGAAATTCGACTTGAGTAGAGTTGCCTTTAAATAAGTACCAATCACGAAATTGGCCTTACCCTAGACATCCGGTGTATTCAAGGTAACCAATAAGTATTTCATGATAGACAGCTGTCCTGTAAGCTCTAGGTTGGAAGAAATGGACACTGTCCAGGTATGATATATACACTCGCCTGCAAGAAAGAAAAAGAGAGAAAAAGAATGCTGGTAATCAATCTTGTCGACATGAAGAGGTATTGGTAATTGTATCAACTGATCATACACAAAAATTTGAATAAGTAATAACATTGTTGAAGAGTGCTTGAAAAGGTATACCATCACACCTCCAAATCTTCTTCATAATGAATATAGCCAAACATGCCATTACGAAAACCCCCTCCCCAACAACGGATAATGTGCAGATATTATCTGATAGCAGGCTTTTATTCAAGGTGAAATTAGTTGAAAATGAATATCTAGCTGCAAAAATAAAAATTATATCTATAAATTGTTCTAGCAATATAACATTGTACGTGCATTCTATTGTCATACCACAGAATTTATGAAATTTCCAACAAATTTTATACAAAAATTCATGAGAATTAATGAATTTCAGAGAACTTTAAAAATGAAATTTTAGCAGATTACAGGCCTCTCAACCCATATAATATAAAAAAGTTTCCAATGTGACTGTGCAGTAGAATTATCGCGAAGAAAGGAAAACTCTATTGAAATTGCCTTGAAACTCTCTCAAAATTCCTAATGGAATCTTTTATTAAGAAATGGAGCTTCTTTCCTAGATTCATGCCAAAGTTAACAGTCCTATGCATGCTGGCAACACATTTTGAACCTGCATTAATTGCATGCAGAAACATCAGTTTCTATTGAGACTTTGTGAAGACCTACCCCTGGTTTGGCTTGGGACTATCTGAGCCATATTCTTGCACATGCATCCCAAAGAAGCAGACCTCCACACCATCAATCTCCTCAAAGGCAAAGAGGGCTTTTGACCTGTATGGAAAGGTGTCTGGAAGTTCATCCCCGTATCTAAGAGGAAAGAAGAGAGAAAAAAAATGATTCAGAAATATTTTTGTAGATAACATAAAAAATGGGATTTCTTTTAATAGTAGTGTCTTCCATAATATACTTGGTGCCAGAGCCAGGAATGTAATCCCTTCTGCCATATTTACATTGTCAGAAGCAATGAATTGCAATTGTTGCTCTTTTCATTCAAACTCAAAGCATATTTTTCCATGATACAAATCCTTTTCTCTTTTAAATGTCCATTAACAAGAACTCAACTTTGAGGACTGAACACCAATATTTCACAACATTCACAACATAAATACATAAGTTAACTTTTTCACAAAAATATACCATTGTTCATGGTGTTAACGAAACAAACCAAGATGTTGTTAGTTCTTCTTCAAATCAGGGACGTTAAATGAAACCTTCAAAAGACGACATATCTCAAAATCTCATCCTAATTCGACAGAGATGCCAACCATTCATCAATATGCAAAATAAGAGCAAAGATGAAAACAATCACCATACTCTTTACATATTTACTTGACGTCACAGATTCCGTCAAGTTTTGCCGATCGCACTGAACCCCACGAGTGGCAGTGATCGCCAAATCACTGTGAATTTGAAAATTCATACATTTTGTGGACAGGAATGTCCGATTTTGCTCAAATTTTCAGTTGGTTCATCTGATTTTTCTTCACTCAATGAGAACACGATAATTCCAGGATTTAGTTCCCCTTTAAGAATGATAGGCATCTCTTATTAGAGCTGGAAATGAGAATGTGAAGGTTTCGAAGACACAGCCCTGATGGATGCACATCTAGATCAACTTACATATACCTCGATTTCATTCCTTGTTTAACCTCAACAACCTTTTCTGTACATGACATGACTCTGATGACCACTTCACCAGCACCTGTGTTGTGATCTCTAAGAAACTTGTTGACCCTGTTCTCGAGATGGGTTCCCAGCTTGGAAGGTTGCAGCTCTGCAAGAAGAAAAAAAAGAAGAAGAAAAGACAGATTTAGGATCTTGTTAGGATGCAAGATATTTATATGTGATGGTTGTGTCTTTATGTTGATTGGAAAGGTTACACATTCTACACTATGTACAGACATCCCCCATCCCTTTTTTATGGATTGTTTCATTCAACAGTGAAAAATTATTCTACTGAAGGCAGGGAATTCTCTTTTGTATCTCCTCCAAGAACGTATTCTTTCTCCAACCCAGACCTCTTCCCCTTCCCATACCTGACACCCCCCCCCCCCTGTGCAATTATTGTTGTGATGTTTCATATCTTTGTGCCAGCTTCAGCTTACGCATTCATAACAAGCACAAGACGTTCCCTGAACCTTTTTACCTCTTACAATCTTAATGGGTCACTTCTTCAGTTACCGAAACAAGCCCTGGGAGGAGTTTCGCCAAGTTACGAAGGGCTTATGATTCATAATAGTACGCGTATTCAGTGCAAGAACAGATACCAGTCGATCTTAAAGTCGCTCTTAAAGACTTTCTTATCTTGGTGAAACACCGCCCTGATCACAAATAAAAATCTGCTGGAAGTGACTTACTCTTGGCTGTGTACTTGTTCTCTTTCTTCTTGATGTTCTTCTGTTTGCGACATCCATCACAGATGAAGCCATCTGTCCAAATGACATCCACATGGAGGACACAGATTTGATGCAACTTCCGACCACACTCAAGGCAGTTGTACATCCTGTTCATAAATCATAAACAAAATATTTTTATATAATATCACAAAAAATATCAAAAACCCTTAAATGAAATCAATGAAACCCTTGTGGTATAATAATTCAAAGGGCCAGAATTGTCTGAGGCTGAAAAATGGAAGCAACACTAACATGTTAAAATCAAACGTTCAGTTTGTTTAGGGCCTATTCCAGTGTGAACTGAATATGATTGCAGCAAAATCTGTCTTTTACAGGCATAATTTATAAAAAGCTGAAAGTGGTACTGGAAACTCTGCTTTAGCTACGTGTTATAACAACGTAATTCTCATGGTCCCAAGGACCTCATTATGAAGAAGTTTCACTGTAATGTATTAAACATCATAAGAAAAAGTTAAAAAGAAATGATATATAGGCAAAAACAACAATCTACAGCCGTACATGCAAATATAACATCAGGAGTTATTCAATGCGTAGAATATTCCAGATGATAAAATTTAACGCACATTGAGTTGGTTCATATGTGACCTGGCGTTTAGCCCAGACCGGTCTGGTTCAGCATGAACTTCACAATCCAATATCGTCTCGAAATAAAGAAAGACGGATACTTACGGTTCAGGTTCAAGAATGTCATTCTTCTTTCTGCAAAATGTCTTTTTCTCTATTGTGCTGGAATGGTGAGAAGGAAATTGATGTAGTCTGTAAGAAAATAGGTGTATTGTCTGGTATGCTCTACACAGAGTATTTCACATTATACTGCATGCTACTTTCACAAATTCAATTCAAATCAAAATGTTTTTTTTTCCTTCAACCAGAAAAATAGATCAAAGTGCTAGCAATTTACAATTAAAATCAAATGATAGAGTTACTAGTATATAAATTAATAATTGAGTAAACAAATTGAAGGAAAAAGGCGCAGGTCCACAAACAAAACTTGTGTTGGATACGCAGACAAATACAAAAAAATACAAGCAGTTGACTTGTTGATATTGTACTGCATGCACTTTCAAGGAGAGTTTATGATTATGAATTGGAATCCTCAACTTACAGGGACATAACTTTCTTCATAAATATTTTTCAAAGCAGCTAACTATTGTTGCCTTATAACTATTTCAATGAACATTAAAATGTCCAAAGCAGAAATCAACAAATGCTACAGCTAACAAAACTTAAACGTAACCTTGGAAAAAACTCTGATGGTTAAAATCTACAACATATCCCCATAAATTATTGAGGAAAGCACGATATTTCGCAATGAACAAATACGAAAAGACATCATTGCTTATTGGTGAGTCTTCATGTTGCTTAATACATACAGTTCCGGGATTTTCAAAAAATGAACAAAATCTACAATTTAGCATTGCATTAAATTGTGACCGCAAATGTTCTTAACATGCATCAGACAAACATTTCTATGTATATAATTTGACATGTACTTTGAAAATGCATAGATATGTAGTAAATTGGGCTTATTACTATCTTTTTTGGTGTGTGAGAGAATTCTCAACTTTTCTGCAGAGGTGCTGATCACAAAACATTATATGGTAAAATATAAGAGCTCAATGAAAAAAATAAACGTCTTCTCATCTAGTAACATTTGTAAGGAAGCCAACTTGAAATCGCCATTTGCCTAAAATTTGGATAAGGAGTACCAAACAGTATGAATGTGGTAATTATACAGAACAAAAACAAATACCAATTGCATTCACCCAACTTCAGCACATTTTAGTGATAAGTGCTTTATAATTGTTGATAATTATTATTATAATCATTATTAATTATTAGACACCTATAGAAATTTTCATCCCCTGATGAAGCAAGCAAGGTCAGAACAAAGAATACAATTTTTTGGGGCATCTCAGCAATATTGGAAGAATTTCAAAAGCAGCTTACGTTTGTGACTGGGTGGGGTCATCTCCGAGGACGACAGTCTCGCCCTGGATGTCATTGAAGCACTTCTCACAGAAATGGTACCTGTTGGAAACAAGGCCAACACTTCTATCAATGGAAGTAATGTTAGGCCAGGTACACCAACACAAAGACACAACAGGGATAGATGTAGAATGTGAGAGATGAAGGAAGAGATGTGCAAGATGTTAGCAATGTATGAATATATTAGAATTCTAAGACTGAGGCAAAGATTGTGTCATGAATGGAGAGGTTTAAAATGTTATGAACTGACATGACTTGTTAGTGATTTTACCGAAAATGCATTAAAATACAGGATGAGTGCATGAATACACATTAAGAAAAAAATAGAGTGTGCCAGAACATTTCTAAATGCATGCTAATTCTTTTCATTCTCGTTTCAATATGATTGTTACTATAATTTCCTCATGCAACAGCCTGTTCATGAAATGGAATGTTTTTATCTTGGAATCTATTTTTTTGATGAAGCATATTAGATGTTAATGAATGAAAATGTTAGTAGATTTGAAGTGAAAGAAATGGAAATGAACAGAATGATGTATAAGACTAAAATTGTTAATTATTACATAGTTGAAAAGAATTCCTTCAGCATAACCTTCCAGTGGTGGAGTCATAAAAAAGTTACACAATGAATTTTACTAAGCACTTCATGGGTATCGCTCTTTGCATAACCCTTTCTTGGTATTTGTATCCTATAAAATAATAATCAAACAACTGTTCAATAATTTTTTGAAAAAACAGCAACTTTTATTTGTAGAAGCTGTCTCTACATGATTCAAATGTCAGGTTACATGTTCATTCTTCTTAACACATGCAGAGATTTATGAGAGCCCCCCACTCCATCTTCTTGTCTCAAGATGTTTTGTTCTAACAAGTCTGATGTACTTCTTACCGATTCTGGTATGTCCAGTAGTGGGCATCTCTTGGAATAGTACAGAGCTGCTTTCCATAGCAGCATAACACTTGGGGATGGAATACATGCTNGAAAACGGTACGCGCGGGCGCGACGAATTTGGTCTCAAAAGTTGCGCGATACTTGAAAGAAAAAAGTCATGACGCGTCGCGAACAATTTTTGGCGCGTGTGGGAGATATTTGAAAAAATGTTGAGGGGGGGGGCGGAATCCGCCCCCCCCCCGGCCTGATTAGGGTTAACAGCAACAATCAGGGAGATTGTGGAAGAAATCCAGTAGATGTCTATAAAATGCACACAACCTAATGGCATCAATGTTTCCATAATCCAGGAGATTGCTCAAAAACATGCATTTATTGTGGCCCATTTCCAGGAGTCTCCTGCGGAATCCAGGAGACTTGGCAGCCCTGTATGAGCCCCCCCCCCCACCTTGTCTCAAGATATTTTGTAAAAAAATATGATGTACTACTTACCGATTCTGGTATGTCCAGTAGTGGGCATCTCTTGGAATAGTACAGAGCTGCTTTCCATAGCAGCATAACACTTGGGGATGGAATACATGCTGTAAAGATAATAACAAAACATGGTGGGGTTAGTATAAGGAAGTTTTGAATCAATGGGGAAAATTATGAACAGGGGTGAGGACAAATACATTATTACACTCCATATTTTAAAATTCTGAACATAACTAAACTTCAACAGAATACAAAGATTATAACTTAACTTCAATGGAATACCAAGATTATAACATACCTTATGCTTCTAATTAGAAAGCAGATTATATAATACCTTCAAGAGCTAAATTATTTTTAGAAATACTTGAAAACATTGCAAAAATGCAATCACAAGTATCTTTAATTGGTTGATACAAAAATTAAGAAAATTGCAGATTTTCTCATCAAAAATCTATCATAAACAGAATTTTCATAAAATGTTGCAGCAATGATACTAAATAAATACATGTTGGTGTTGTCCAAAAGTTGCAATTGATTGCAAAAAAGTTGCAAATTATAACATACATTTTCATTCCTGCATTATATGCGCTTCTTACAAGTTGCACATAAAACAATGATATTGATTGGCGCGTTCTGATCAATTGCAACTTTTGAACAACACCCATTGTGACAGATTTTTGTAGAGATATGGGTGCCACACAAGGTTTCATAGATTCAAATCGACTGTATTTACCTTTCTACCACAGCAGTAGCCCAGCTCCTGCATGACTGGATCAATCTCCTGCTCAAAGACCTCGGCCAGCTTTGTACAGTACTTGTATACCCGAGACGTCTTGCGGTTGTAGAGCCACGCATTGTCAAACATCAGCCATACGTCATCTACAAACTGCCAAGGGTCAATGTACTGGCCTGTGTCCAGCTTGTTCTTGATTGTCTGAAGGTCCATCGGCGTCTTCACGATGTCAAAGTAATCCTGTAAGTGGGATTTTTTTTGCCGCATGCAATTACCCAACTTAAAAACATATACACATACATACATAGATGGGTTATCATAAAAGAAGAGGCAGGAGATGATTCTCTTTGCCCTCGCAAGTGAAATAGAAGTTATTTTAATTCATTACACTTCTAAAAATTCTGAAGATAATTACAAATTTAATTTTGTTAATTCATTTGCACTTTTATCAGTTGGTGTTCTTCCCCAAACTTTAAGATAGATCTTAGCATGACACTTGCATCATTTCAGTCTTATTTACATTCCTAACAGTGTTCAATCTTTATCCAGATTGGGGCATAAACACTCAGACAGCCCCCATATTCCCCTTTCTCAAATCAACCCTAAGCATCCCTAAGCAATCCATGACAAAGAGAAGACAAATTTGTTCAGTGAGAAAAATATTGCAAAAAATGCACAATTTTCATCCTCCAACATCTTGTCGAATTTTAATACCGTAGATTTCAAAATAATTTGGGGAGGTGAAATGCTTTTTGCTGTGGTGCAGAGAGACCATTATCAATTACTCCCTACAAAATATTACCCTTCGGTGAAAATACTTACAGGTATCTGCAACTTTTGAGGATCCACTGGATGTTGGAAGGGTAACGATTCTGGGTTTTGGCGGTAAAGTTTCTCAAGAGTTGGCATGAGGGCCTGCCTCAACTCATCGGGTTTGAATGCTGTACAGAAAGAATTAAAAGCAAGTAAGACAAAAGCAATAACAGAGTGAACAAGAATTATCTCATCTGAATGTAGCAGCATCTATGAAACTGGTTATGCATGATGAATACTGTCTATAAAGAAAAGTTTGATTACATAATATGAATTGGTGGATAACTTCACCTGGCATATATGCATCATATATTTTACAAGTACAATCTTTCGAATGATGAAACATACTTTGTAGAAACTGGACTTGCTTGAAAAATTGCACTTAGCCAAATGACTGGCCTGTTGGTCAAAGGTCCTACAAATTAACTATCAGAATGTTCTACTGAAATATGTGCAAGTTACACAAAAGTGTTCTGTGAGATAATCATTCAATTTGAAGTTACAATTTAGAGCAACTGTGCCGACATGTAGAAGATCCAAAGCGCAAACTTACTCTTCATAGCCTTTGGTTTCTTTGATTCATTCTTGACCAATTGTGTTGACATGGCCCCATCCTTGTTGCTGGTGCCTGCCTTAGTGTCGTTTGAACTTCCATTAGAGGTTGTACTGTTGCTTGCTTTCGGCATTTTGCATAGAGACAGCGTAGACGCCTTACCCTTCGTCTTCCCATCATGGTCCATTGGTTCAGACTTGATGATAGGCTCCGTCTTAATGTTGGTCTCTTGCTTGATATTGGCAGTGCTGGGTTTGTCACCAAAGTTGCAGGGTTTGCCAGGTACTGAACTTGCTCCAGGCTCTTGCTTGACAAGACCCATAGATGGTTTGCTCTGCAAGCTGGGTGTCTCTGGAGGTTCTTGCTTGATGACCTTCTCTGCCACAGAGGCTGGGTTATTGCTTGGAAGCTGCTTGCCTCCAATCTAAAAACAGAATCACACCAAACAATACAGAAAATGTAATTTGATAACTTAGTAATTTTTCAATCTGTTCATGTTGCATCTTTGGAAAATTAAAACTAATAAATTGAACTAGTTACAGTCTAAACCATCTACTTTGTATTAATTTAACCCATCCAAGAGTTCAAAATTCAATCTTAAAAATAAAAAAAAATAATAAAAACATAACAGGACATTTGTTGCTATGTCCATGGGCCAGTGCATGTCAAATAAATATATGAAGTAATCAAACCATGAACTGACAGTCTGTAACCCATTTTTAGAGCAATTTGAACGATAGAAATAATCTTTCCATGTATGAATTTTCACATTATAAATATCTAGAAAAGAGTTGTTGGTATTAGGGTTCCTAATAAAAAATAAAATATAATGTTCATAACTCTTCCAATGGAGTCCCAAAATGATACAAGTCAAGATCATATTCTTGGTTTAATCTTTCATAACATAATTACATTTGTCTAAAAAGACGTACCTGAGGCTTGACCTCTTCTCCGTGATCTGTATGGTTTGAAAGAGGACCTGTCATGTTCGCCTGCGGTGTGGGTTGGCTTGAAGACACAGAACTGACAGATGGCAATGAAGACTGTCATGAACAAAATAAACAAACAAACGTTACATAAGTATATAGATTTCTCAACTATGATATATAAACACAAACAAAATAAGATTCCACAACAAAATATAAAAATACATATCACCAACATCAATCCTATGCCATAATTGTTAAGCAGAACCTGACAAGTTGCTTGAAATGATCTAGCAATCTGTACACTTGGTACAATTGGAACGCCATTCTTTCAAATACCAAAGTAACCTTTCCTCTCTCATGAATAATTCAGACGATAATTCTGAAAATTTCTTCAAAGAGAATCGATCACCTGGGAATCTATCAAAACTGCATAGGTTTACAAAGGACTTACTGCAATAGGTGAAGTATTGTTCTGAGTTGCAAGTTGCTGCTGCGGCTGTTGTGGAGTAGGTTGTTGTGCCTGAGACGAGATGGGACCCACACTCTGGGGCTGTGGCATGCTAACACTTGTCGAGGCCTTGCTCACAGCATTAGGAACAGACTGTGGCGCAGAAGGTATGGGTGGGAAGTTGCGGAACGGATTCTGATTGGGTTGCGGCTGCTGTTGCTGCTGCTGATTGGCAAGTTGCTGCTGTTGTTGCTGCTGTTGGTGTTGTTGTTGCTGTTGTGGTTGAGGAGGCTGTTGACCAGGATGCAATGGTGCTTGCATGGCAGATTGTTGACCAGGCTGAGGCGACGGGTTGATGAGACTCTGTCCTGATGGGGGAGCATTCACCAGATTGGACAACTGAACACCAGGAGTTACATTGGTATTCATTCCCAGATCTACAAGGTAAAAGAAAAACGAAAAATCATTACAAATATTTGGAAGGAAAATAATTATTTCTGTGATTATCATTTTCTATAAGTATTATTTTCATAGAAATTTATCAAAAATTGTGAAACAAATATTCTATTGATAGCACAATTTACACATTTTGTGAGTCTCTATAAAGGTCAAATAAGTTCTTCTGACAAAAGTACTTACACACCATGAAATAATGTTAAATAAACAAAAGAAATTCAGAAAATTTAACTGTGTACAACTAAACAGAATCAAAGAAAAGTCAAATGAATCTATGAGTGATTTTGTCATGTGTTATGAATTGAAATATGCGTACACAGAACATATTAAAACGAAAACCGAAGATTACACAATAATTGTTAAATTATTACAATGTGTGAACATTTGTTATGCAATCTAGAGCTTCCCTTTTCACTTTTATATGCAGTACACACAACATACACAAAAACTTCATACACACATAAAACTACAAAGTTGGAAAATGTGCTGCAGCTAAAGGGCAATCATTGCCTCTCATGTCATTATTCATCCATT
>BQKZ01002117.1:72555-85207 GCA_036244855.1 Temnopleurus reevesii
CACAATAGGCGCATGAATTATTTACTCTTGCACACCGCGATATCGTGGAAATTTGCAGTTTCGAAATACAAAGATAAATTAGTGAGAGATGCCCATACCATGCACAGGTTTGGGAGGTGGTCTTAGAAGGTGCAGGGCCCCCATGATAAGTAAAAGGGTGCAAGCAACAAAAAAATTCTTCATCACAAATTTTGCTCATCAGTCTTTAACCACCTGAAGAGAGCGAGAAAAAAAAAACAGAGGGAATGATTCTCGGCCCAAATTTTGTGCCCTTTTTACCTAAATTTTGGCGCCCTCCACCTCTGATCCGTGGGCAGGGGCCAGAGTCCTGTGCAGCTAATAATGGATTCAGCTACCCCTAAAATTATCGTTCTCTAGCTCTAAGTAAATGAAGAAAATTGGATGATTAAACAGAACATTTGACAAAAAAAAAAAAAAACGCTGACAGCCATTCATACCTTGTGAATTCAAGGTTTCACTGATATCCGATGGTTCGGATGCTATAGTTGGCAACTTCGTCCGAATCATGGCATATATACTTAGGGACAACTCCCCCATTCACTTTCTGAATAAAATTTGATGCATAAAGGATTAATGTAAAATTTAGAATAAGGTTTCCGCATGCTATTTGACAAAATACATTGAGAATAACCATAAACATACTAAAGGCATACTAATTACTGAAAAATAAAACAAAATTTTAATGGCTTTTTGAAAAAAGATATTTAACGTAAAATTTGAATTACAGAATGAATAGAGCTAAAGTTGTCCGTCATCTTGTCACAGATTCGGTCAAAGATACCGACTGGACGGATCCCCATCCTATCAACAGTAGGAATCGTGATAGTAATGATACTTGGAAATGTCAAAACTTTTCACCAGATTATCTTATTTTGTTCAATTGTAGAANATGGAGCCATAGAATAGGCAATACACAATTTGTGCACAACAAAATTTGTTCTAATGACAGAAGTTTAGTTCAAATTTGGTTTAGTTGAGCAAACTTATTTCTTATTATTTTTAATGAGGGAGGTGGTAGAGGGGGAATACATGCAATGTGAATACTTACAATTTTGTTGTTTACGATCTGAAGCATTCTTCAGCGGTAGACACACAGGACAGTCATTCCTTGTGCAATTCTTCCAATGGGATATAATCTGCCTTGATGAAGCACAGTGGGCGACTAAAAATAACAAATACACAGAAGGTAAATTCGAAAATTGACTAAAAGTGGACACAGTTTCTTTGAATTCAGTCTCAGAACTTGAATGAATTGGGCAAGCAGAACTATTCATGCAAAAGGAATGGTCAAAAAATGTTCTTGCACCATTCTAGTTTTATATTCATTAACCCCCCAACGGAAAATAAATAAAAATAGAGATAAAAATATCTGATTTAAAATATTCTGTCACAAATTGATGCTTCAAAAGACATTTCTCAATGTTTTCAGAAACACAAATAAATAAATATCTCCTTTCATACCTTGGCAAGATTTCCCGGCCTGGCAGTTGGTAATGTGATTGAGGACATTCTTCATGGTTCGGCAGTGTGGGAGAGCACAGGCGGTTTTAACCTCTCCATTGGCTGCACTCTCTCTTCTCTGACACTTGTGTGCATGCAAGAGAAGCACAAGTTGCCTTTGGATGAGTTTCCGCTTGCCTGGATCCGCTGCGGAGGCCTGGGAACCCCCAGCGGCTGCACCCACACCAACACCTGCAAGTGATTGCTGTGACTGTTGCTGTTGGGTCTGTTGCTGCTGTCAATGAAAAAGCCATAGCAACCATTAACAATTACGTTCAAATGATAAAAATCTCTCACAAATACCTCAACCGCAATATGCAATATCCAAACTGATGAAGCCGATATCTAACAAAACAAATCCCATGAAAATTAATTCAGCTATACTCTTCCACCACCATTTGATCAATAAATGCATTTTCAAAAAATTGTGAAAACTGCTATTCACTATCAAGGCAATCTTTTTTCAAAGAGATAGAATGCCACATTTGGTAAAAGTTTACTTTTTAAAATATGAGATGGAAGACATGCAGGATAGTGCACATGACAAAGTAATAGACTATGAGGTTAGGAAAGCTACGATAGCAACGAAGCAGCTTACCACATTCACTCCAGCTTGAGCATTCATGTTAACATTGCTTACAGCACCAACACCATGATTCCCAGCAATATTGTCACTTCTATTTGCATCTGGAATACTAGCCCCCGCATTGTTTGCTGCTGCAATGTTCACATTTCCTGATGATATGGCACGCTGCAATGTTCCCTGCACATTCATACTTCCCCTGAAGTTGCCACCAGCAATCATGTTGGGGTGCATCATGTTCGTGTTCCCACCCATACTTCCAGGCAAGTTAGTGATCACATTCCTGGCCATGTTTGGAGCTGCTCCAACAATGTTAGGGTTCATATTAGCAGCAGGCGTGCCCATGTTGTTGGGGTTGATGTTCATGTTGCCAGGCATATTGAGTCCATCCACCATGTTTCCTAAAGCATAAGTGCTGGTTGTGGTGGGCACGAAGGAGGGCAATGCATTCATGTTGGGTGTGGGTGTAGGCATAGTGTTCATGGACGAGGAGAATCCATGGAAGGGGTTGTTTGTGTTTGGCTGGGTCATGTGCGGTACATTTGCCATACCACCCACCTGCAGGCAAGCAAGCAAGCATAAAGAGTTACAACTTCCACCAAGAGTAAGATGTCAATAGTTTAACAAGAAGGTTAATATCATGAAAAATGTTCATAAAAAGATGAGAAATAAATTTGGATAAAGAAACTACACAAAATAATGAAAAATTTCAGACCATGCAATCTCCCTTTCACAATGACTATGAAAAATAGAAAAGGGTTCATATATTTAGATATTTCCCACTTTTCTATTTTTTTTTATATTGTCACAACTAGGAGGATATGTTAAATAATGGTAAAATGTTCCTGATACTTCCACATGCAATTTTTTTTAAAAGAAACCAAAATAAGAGGTATTTCTGAAAATTGCTTATGACAGATGTAGTAATATCACATTACATCATATTGGATGAAGGAAGGAAGGAAACGGCGAGCTCTCAACATTTACTTGTTATTATGTATATTCAAAATATGGAGTATGAATATAGATGTATAAAGTACAAGGTAACATTATTAATAAGCTCCTCGCAATTTCTTGCTTCTATTAAAATCATTAAACAGCAACGTTCTGAAAACACAGGACCCTTCAATAAAGGGAAATTTGACAAAAGTGAAAACAGATAATTGAACAGATAGCTGCATGTACATGTAGGAAACAAGTTTTGAGAAATGACTTAGAATACCAAGAAGTCAAATTATGCAAAGTATATTGAGTTAGTGCAGGGGCATAATTAGTGGAAACCATGAGATCACCTCCAATACAAACAAAATATTCTTCTGTAAACTGCTTTAAAAGTCATCAATAATGATTCTTCAGTTGTACAAAAATGAGAAAATATGCTCAACATACACACGCACACACATAAAAATCACATGCACCTAATTTTAACTATATGAAGGAGAAAATTCTAAGGAAGGGTTATGTAGATGATCAAGGAAACACTTCTCACCGCTCACCAAATGAAGTATTTTATCAATGTTCCTGGGTTATGGAAAGCAGTGTTCCTACACAACATCTACATCTGTACGTACATGTACATGTACTTATCTCTTTTTATAGGAAATTAATATTTTGTACAAGTGTTTCATTGCATTTCCCCAAGAATTATGTTGAATATATGTGTCACAAACTATATTGAAGACTACAAATCACAAGCATGAGAACTGAAAAATGGTGATATTTTACAGATCTGTATTATGATTACTTTGTCTCAAATTTGATTTTCTTGTGAAACAATTTTAAGAAAAAAAATTCTATTTTCAAAGGTTCCTATATCTCAACAGAAAATCTGTGCAAATTCGACAAGTTAATGAATGGTCTCATATCTCAAATTGTCAAAGCCTCGAAGTCTTACAATCAAACAAAGGTACCCATTTCTTTCAATATGATGGGTAACATTTAAAAGGGACAAAAAATTATGTATGAAGAGAATATACGAAAGTTCTAACATTAATATTACGCCTATCAGACACATGTGTGCATACACACATACACACACGCAAAAAGAACATATTTCCATACTAACCTTTGCAGCTCTTGCTTTTGCCAGTGATTGATCCATTCCACCGATCATATTTGGTTGACCAACATTCACCACAGCACTATTGCCCATTGCACTGTTGTTAGCCATTTGTTGCAGTGCTATTGAATTTGCCACAGGACTGCTATTCCTAACCATGGAATTGTTCATACCCATGGTCATTCCATCACTACCTTGAAATGGTCCATTCAACATATTTGGCCTATTGCCCATCATCCCATGTCCAGGTCCCATGTTTGAGGCAACATTAGCATTACCCATACTACTGATAGGCATCGCTCCGGAACTAGGATTAAATTGTCCCATAGTGTTAGCCACACTAGCATTGTTTGTCCGTGTATTGGTTATTCCTGTAGTTGCACCAACAGTTTGATTAATCTTTGGCGAAGGGGCTAACCCTGCCCCACCAGCCTGTTTTGCAATGCTGTTTGGCACAGGGCTATTGGTGAAGGAACGGGAGATGCTTGCAAGATTGGAGTTGCTGACTCCACCCTGCAGTTGATTCTGCTGCATTCCGGATGACACCGCAACAGCTTTACCCATCACGCTTCCCTGCTGGCTGACTTGAGCACTCACTCCTGTACGGGGTGGAGACTGCAGGAGCTTGGTCAGCTGGGTGTTCTTTTTCAAGGGGTCATTGTGTGTATCGGTTGTGACTGGCATCGACGATGCCACAGTCACTGAAGAATTGGCACCACCTGCTCCTCCGATACTGGACAAGCTGACACTGGCAGATGAAAATGAAACTGGAGTCTCATTGGTGCTGTGGCTAATCACATGAAGGTCATCGTTCACACCAATATCCAGTAACTTAGTTAGTTCTGAAAGACAGAAAAACAAAATGAATTATAAATAAACATCTTTTTTAAATGAAGTATGACAAATCCAAGTAATCAAGCCTTGCCTTATCCAAACATGAATATCATTTTCTAAATCATTATCTACCCAACACAAAAATTATTAAATTGACAGCTATCGGTTCTTGGTGGTCTAGTGGTTAAGGCACCTGTCTGGTCATCAGGAGATTATAGAGTCAATTCCTATCTGAGTATGCCTTGAATTTATTTTCACAGCATCTCAGAAATGCAAAGTTTTTATACCTGTTGGAATATGGCAGGAATTCTTTTTCCAATTACTGTCTAACCAATACAAAAATCATTAAATTGATATCACTTGTATACTTGAAATTTGATATGAGAAGACATTATTTTGTAACAGACTTAAACTTAACAGGTCTTTGAATTTCAACAAGTCTTTGAATGAAGCTGTCTGCATAAAAATCATTTGAACTTGTCAAAGCAACCAAATAAAGATTAAGCAAGATCAGACCTTAAGAAGAAAGGGTAAAAAAAAAATTAAACCTCAGACCTAGGAAAGGTCTTTTCATTTGGAAGGGGGACAGGTGCAAAGTACCCAACAGCCAAGCTAGGCCAGGCTGCAATAAATGCTTTAGCTATCCTCCTGTTGCTACAACATCTTAACTTCTTTATATGACACTTTTGTAACATAGACATCAATGTTTTATTGTCTATGTATGGGGAAAGACAAGAAACCGCAGTAACACCCTCCCAAGAGAAGCCAAGGCCCTTTCTTGCAATAAGTCACTGCCCGATACTGGACTTGGATGCAATGCAATCATTGGCAACATCTATTATTTTTCCTTATATATCGAAAATATAATTCACACAGGACAAGAACTAGACTATTGAAAGAATCAGAATCTTAATGCACACATGCAACGGTTTGATCAGTAGAAATCTCACCTAGCAAACTTCAACACAAAATTTTCATGACATAAATAGCAAGATCAACCATAGGACCCTTGACAAATTTCTATCTTTTAAATTCTTTTTTGACAATTCTTATATTTCATGTTGTCACATGTCTACTAAAGAATAGCAAATTGATTCTTAAATTCAAGGAACATACTAAACAGAACTGTAGTTTAAACTAGAACTAACTTAAGTAAAAATCAATAATACAGTTACTATTATTATTATCATTATTCAGAAGAAATGACATCAGCAAACAAAGGGTTACCAAATAGTTCATCTGATTAATTAAACTATATTTACAGGCAGGTTGTCATTGCAAAACAAGACGCCTAAACACATGAGGCCAAAATTGGGAAAAAAAATGAATATTTGGTTATAATGCAAGTAAAACTGAAGCTCAGACTACAGAGAATGGGTATTGCTTGGATTTGGACTTAGTATGCCCAAAGGAAAAAACAATGTGTTGCTTTTCGTTCTGTTACCAGAGAGGAAGGTGGTGCTGTTGGACTGCTAGCCCACCATCAAGAGGAATTATTGTTCATAACGGACTGAAATTCCAAGTAACTGGAGAACTGATGGTGCCCCAAGATAATGCATGAATTAACAATCTTTTCAAGTTTCATTTATGCCTATCATTATAAAATGTATAAATAAAAAAAAAAATCTGAATAAAATCTTTCGAGATGTTGGAGTGTCACTGGAAATGAGACCCTACTACTTAGAAGTAGCCGATCTGAGGGATGCGACGTCATATGACAGAGGATGCTACTACACGTACGGATCATCCGCATCCATGCACTGCATCATCATGCCAATGCATGTTCTTGGGTTGTGTACTACACTGTGGCGATTTCGCAAATCAAAAGACATCAATGCACTTTATTTGTGCGAATTCTACATAGTAGCATCTACATGTCGTCCCCAGAGTGACATTGGATTTTACTTCAAATTTCTTTGAAAATGTGTAACTTTCCAGATAGTGAAAGGGTATCAAATTATCACAAACAGTGTGTACAATGACTAAATAATTGATGATTTCAGGGTCTACATGTATATCTGTTTAAAAACGTGAAATTTGGGATTTGTCACTTGTTTTAATTTTCATCATTACATGTGTTATGCCTAAAGTGTACATTAATTGGAAAACCATGTTCATCTTAAAGATTATTTTGCCATGATGACCCACATGTGTTCAAGTTTAAAACAAACCGCATTTTTCATTGAACAAATTGAAAGAGTTTCTAAACATGTAAAATGTAGTAACAAACTTCAAATAAAAATGACACAGTAGATATATATTTTCATTTTTTCTGCAATCAAGCACCCATTAAATATGATTCAGGGACTACCCGGTTCCAATAGTCAATGAGTTAAAATGCATGCACTTTTGAAAGTCTTACAAGTGCCATTCTAACATACATGTAGAGAGTTGCATTACATTACCAAAAGACACAAAGGTCGCGACTTAGATTCACGTCTAGCACAAACTATAAAAATATCAATTTATCTGCAATGACACCGACCCTAGATGAATCAGCGGAGCTAATGCATTTTTGTACCAGCGTGTGCGGTGCAAGTATGAAGATGCCTTGTTCTTTATAAAACGTCCCTACATGTGTACACCGGTGGCTGTGCAGGATGGATAGAAAAGCGCATTAGCGCAGATTCAGCCTGTATAGAGACAAATCATTCACTCCTGCCTACAGAGCGAGGCTGGTCTTAGTGTCAGTTTGTCACATTTAAACATATTATAAATGAAAACAGTTTGATTGGGCAGGAAAAAACCTGAAAGGGGCTTAGAGTTCAACATCAGCCTGCGTAGGCCTACATGGCTACAAACCAGAAAAAGATCGGGTTACATTTGGTGATTCGTTACGCTTGCTACGTTATGAATTTATGAATAAAATGATCGTGAGTCAACATCAATTTGGTACAACTTAATTATTGAGGGGATCTGACTTCAGAACCAATCTGGGTTGTCTGGAACTCCGAAAGTTTCCTGAACTTCCGAAGCCGTGAAGGCTGAACAGTGAGTGAAAGTAATGAGTAACAACAGAACCCAAATAACTTGGCGTAGATACTAGAATGTGGGTGACATGCACTGTAAAATACGAACGGAACATCAATTTGATTTTGAGATTGGAACTGGCAATTTAAATGATGCCACTGCACTGCCACTTGCACATGCAACACCCCACACAAGTCACAATTCCTAATGCAGTTCTCTGAGGCTTGCAGTTGCATTCACTTTTGCATTGAACAAAAAATATGGAGATGTAAGAATGGAAAATAAGATAATCTAAGTCCCAAATTAAGTAACATTCAAACAAGCATGCCACTTCTTTCCTCAAATGTAAAATATGATTCTTATATTGGTACGATAAAATGAAAACAAAGAAATGGCTGAGCTGAGAGAGGGGTCAGGATGTTGTAATTTCGATTTTACCTGATTCACCACGTTCACTGGAAGCGTTCGCTGGCGACGCTAATTTCTGCCTTTTTGATGGCGGTCCGTCGACAATTTGGTCCGCCATGCCGAGATTGTTGAAATATGATGTATAAATCCTAAAATTAATCGATCAATAATTGTAGAAATTCAAAATATATGTTCCTATCGGCCCATCTACTCGCCAATAACAATCGCATCTTGGACGTAGAGTTCAACCAGGGCATCGACATGTCTCTGATGATGAATCTTTACAGCGCACATCTTTGCACAGTATGATGCGGGCGTACAAAGCTTGATCTCCGACAAAACTCCGTGAATTTCAGAGTTCAACAGTCACATTATGCTGCAGTTTTAGACACTCTGATCGACATCTATGGAAAATCAAAATACTAGCTAATATTCTCCGATCGCCTAGTGGAAAAAGGTTTCCTATATGAGGCGTAAAAATCCGCGAAAAAATGCTGTTTTCGCCCGGTAGGGCATTCACAAAATGGCGGCTGTTGATGAAAACTTTTTACGCTTGTCAGAAAACCGAACAAGGGAAGCTTCCGGAAAAATCCGAACCCGAAAGATAATTTAGTCAGATTTTGCTCATTAGCATATCAAAAGAGAGCGTCAGTTCTAGCTCGCAATTGGTCAATCTTCAACATACGTAGATATGATTGACATGTGTAAATGAATCGGTAAGTAACGGGATATTTCGGACGATTTCGTAATTCAGGTGACGAATTCAACGTACTGAGTGTAAGATTCTTTAAATACCCAGTGGTCTTAGCGCGCTTGTTGCGATGAGCATGAAACTGGGATGGGATTGGCAGAGCCTGGGAGGAGGATCTCATTCAGATGCACTTGAAAAAGAAGTTGTAAAACAATTTTTTTTTCATTAAGATTTAGGATCGATGGATGACTGCTCTTTTCAATTGAAAAAATTATGATAAGGTTTATTATGGTGAATGTAATGTAATATTAATCTCATTTCCAGCACAGTATACTTTACGGGATCGGAATAAACTAATTCTCATATACATTTCCCCTAAATCAGTTGATAAATCTCCTCTAAAAGTAGGTATTACTGAGCAAAGAAATATGAAAAATACCGCCCCCCCCCTCCCCCGAAAAAAAACATGAACAAATGCTGTCGGATACAGAAAATGTTCTTGTTTCGGGTCTGTTCTCATTGTGAACTACCGCTGGCCGCATATGCCTCGCATTTTTCATCTTGTTTTATCTATTTTGCATTGAATAAATGAGTGAAAGTTTGCCTTGATAGTCTGAATTGGGCAGTCTCCTCATCCGTCCTCCTAAGCTTCCAATCGTCATCATCCTTCTAGTACTTTATTTTGATTCTTGATTTAATTTTTTTCTTTCACATATTCGTATTCTTGCTGTTGTTGTTGTTGTTGTTCTTCTTCTTCTTCTTCTTCTTCTTCTTCTTCTTCTTCTTCTTCTTCTTCTTCTTCTTCTTCTTTTTCTTATTCCATTTCTTCTTTCCTACTTCTTGCTGAATCTCATTACTAACAATAATCATTAGTATAATCATTCTGGTTAATATCATTATGACTATTATCACTATTAATATTATCATTATCATTATTATTTTGTCATCATAAATCAATATTATGTTTTATTTTATTTCATTTTTATTATTATTGCAAGTAACAGTCAATATATTGACTGGTAAGATCTAACCACCTCATAAGTATGCCTATACCATATGAAAATCGTAAAATCAAACGAAACATGAAAACACTTACCAAATCTATTAATTGCCAGAATGAGTCTAAGCTGCAGCATGCGATTGGTGTTGCAAGAAAACAAACTTGTGGAAAAACAACTCTCACAAAGCCCGCGCCAATAATAAGAGTGGCTCGACGAAACAAGCAGAGAGGTTAGGGGACTCCCCGGAATTCGAATCAAACGTTTAGCGCACGTGCACATGCGCGCTAACGTTGCTGCCTGATCAGGCACGTCAATACCGAGGAAAGGTCTTTTGTGAAGTGTTCATTGTTTGATCGAGAGTACGGGGGTGGATTGAATGACAACGGGAGAGGGAAAGGTTGTAAAATCAGCTCAAATCAAGACTTGGAATAAATGGAGCCAAAGTATGCATCGCTTTCTAATACCACATTCATATAAATCAACTATTTTTTTTAAAACCGAGTGATTGTGTGAAGATAAGAAAGTGTGTAATTAGCACCAAAGTGACTACACGTGGGGCGGGGGGGGGGGGGGGCAGAAAGATTAATGACAGGAGGGAAAGTATGTGATTCGAGGTGGAGTGAAATTGAAATAAATGAAAAGATAGTAGAAACATTTGATAAATGAAGGATTATTACAGTGGTGGTAGTGGTGGTGGTGGTGGTAGTGGTGGAGGAGGTGGTGGTGATGGAGGTGGTGGAGGTGGTGGTTGTGATGGTGGTGGTGGAGGAGGTGGTGGTGGTAGTGGTGGTGGTGGAGATGGTGGTAGTGCTTTGTGATGGAGGAGGTGATGATGGTGGTGGTGGAGGCGGTGGTGGTGGAGGAGGAGGTGGCGGTGGTGGTGATGGTGGAGGTGGTGGAAGTGATGGTGGAGAAGGTGATGGTGGTGCTGGTGGTAGTCATGGTTGGTGCTGGTGGTAGTCATGGGGGTGGTGATGTTGATGTATCGTAGTTGTGCGGGGTGGTAATGTTTGTAAGGGTAATGGTTGTGATTATGGTTATAGAAGTGACGGTAGTGGTGGTGGTTGTGGTGGTGTTTTCCAAAATAACCAAAGGATCATTTTTCAAAATAAATGTACCCATACTGAAAATTATGAAACCGTTGAGAGGGAAGTTCTGGTATCAAAATAACATGTGTTCGCTACACCTTCTTTTTAATAGAGGTATGAAGACTCATGATCGAGATTGCCACAAGGAAAACAATCTCTTGTATTTTGTTATCGTGAGCAACATTACCAAATAGCTAATCAAATAATGTTTATTGCTCCCTGTTCTGCAGAACTCTTCAGCGCCTCTGTCTAATCTCTTTTCCCCTCTTTCACAGGTGATCCCTGGGCTCTTCGCTGCTTACTGACCTCTGTGTGCTCGCGAGGTGCAGTGCACTGGATGTGGGCGGGGCCTATCATATTTCGGAACATTCGGAAGCTGCATGCGCCGGGGTTCCCCCGTTTTCATTGCGCATGGACAAAATAGGCCACACCCATTATCGGGCTATTATGTTCTGTGAACTTCTGCAAATCGAAGTTCTAACAAGAAATAGGGAATTTTCGCTCAGTATGTTTCCTCATTTGTTCATGTCGTTTGGTTTATTCGCATTGCTGTCAGTTGCAACAGTAAGCTCCTAAATTCAGCAAGTGCAGCCTGTTTCGAGTGGAATAATGATTCCTCTAGCTCGTTATACTAAATACCAAAATGGATAATATCGACAGTTTATAATAGGAAACGGCAAAAACTTCCTTGTGAATATTCTGGAAGAAGTAAATAATATTTGAAAATATCTGATATAAATTTCAATTTTTATTTATGATTGTGTATACTATTATGTAACATTTGCAATGATTTCATTTCTCTAGAGTTTGTAAATTTATGTTACTATATAAGTTTGTAAATTGATCTTTACATCATGTGTTGCAAATCGATATCTTGTTTTGCACCAGTAGATAAATAAAATCATAATAGCCTAGTAAATTTTGAGAGAGGCGGCTTTGACGCTACAACAATCATAATAATGACCATACAACAAAATATCAGGTGTATGTGTATGAGTACTTATCACTATTTTGGGATGCATGCTTGTAAGCTCATTCGAGGGGCGCTAAAGTTCTTGAAGCCCCTTTGCCCTTTTTTTTTTAAAGTTTGTTTGTGTGTTTTTCTCTCTTTTTTTGGGGGGGGGGGGGGGGTAGTAACGGGTCGTTGTGAAAATGGGGCGCCGAAGCTCTGTCGAGCCTAAAGAATATAAAAATCTGCATGGATACGCATAAGCCCTTCTATCCCCAAGTCCCCAAGTCATTTTTTTTATACGGAGGTGTCTCTTTAGTTGATTTGCTAAATACATGAGAGTACAATGAATTTGTTAAATCTTTTTTTTTTTTTTGAGGCAAGGTGCGTGAAACATGCAATGTTCCTCATACGTTTGTAAGATGCAATTAAACTAACGATAAATATTACTGTAATATCGTAAGTCTATAGCAGAAAGAGTATCACATGGATACGATAAATATTCTGTGATACGGGCCTCTTTGCACAGTACATGCAGAACCCCCAAG
>BQKZ01002117.1:86514-98233 GCA_036244855.1 Temnopleurus reevesii
CTCTCTCTCCCCCTATCTCTCACTCACTCGTCTCCCCCCTCTTTCTCTCTCCCCCTCCCTCTCTCTCTCGCTTTCTCTCTCTCCCACTCTCTCTCTCCCCCTCTCTCGCTCTCTCTCTCCCCTCCTCCTCTCCCCTCCCTCTCTCTTGCTCTCTCTCTCTCTATCTCATCACTGGAAAATAAGCAAGTTCCTCCTGATCAAAGTAGTATAATTAAAATAATGAAAACAGGCCATGGTGTCCAGCAACAAATTCGACAGGATTGTTTTTATTACAAAATGAGCATGCATTCAAGGCGAAACCAAAAACTACATTCACATTTTGTTTGGTAAACTCTAAAAAAATAAATTGGTAAATCATGCTTTCTGGGAGATGTTTCATCAAGTCGTTCTTAAAGTTACGCACAACTTCACGTTCGACTGGTATCAATTCTTGCGCTAAATGCGCGTAATAATATGAACAATTACGCACAAGAAGGGGTACCAGTCCAACGTAAAGTCGTGCGTTAAGTCTTTCTTATCTTGGTGAAACACCGCCCAGGGTAGGATGTAAGCACCCATGTTGATTCCCATTCAAATAATTATCAAGACATTTTTCTGCAGACCTCTTAACCCTTAACAGAAAAAATGAGAATGATTTGTTTTCCATTGGTCTATGTACAAATGATGTAATAGAATTATCAAGAAAAATAAGAAAACTCTATTGAAATGGGATTGAAACTCTCTCAAAATAGTCAAAAATTCATATTCTTTCCGAAAAATCCCTAATGGTTGGGAGGTCTGTTTCTGCAACCATCAAAATTCTAAAGAGAAAATATATGTAACACGATATAAACAATTTCCGTAAAATAAATATTACATCCGTATGCCGTGTATTCAACTTTCGGGACACAAAAACCACGAGCTGTTCTGATTTGAATCGCATTACAAATTAAGGACTTTTGAGTTGGCGTTCGACTTAATTTTACGGAAATAGTTTATATCTTGTGTTATATTTAATCACCTTTACATAACTCTGGCCGAACTAGATTTCTATAGAAAAGATGTACTTTTCCTTCAGGAAAGTTTATCAGAATGCAGGAACAAAAGACAAAAATACAAACAAACCAAATTGCAATTATATTGCATTATTTATTTGTATCTTCATGTAATATTCAATATCGATCTACCATTGATTAGTATGGTTACTCTGCAAATAAAAAGTAATATTTCACAGCAATGACAAATAAAAATCAATTAAGGATCAGCAAACTTCAAACCAAAATAATAAAAAAAGTTTATACATCCATGATCTACATTTACATTCCAATTAATAAAAAGCACATATGCAATATCATCTGCCATTTAGTATTTATATCTATATTACAAACTGCACTTTTCGTTGAACATCGATAGCATAAAGTATTATATATGTACTGTTTACATGTACCTCAAACACATTATCATCAGGTCAGACCTAATAATTGTCTAGTATAATTCTGACAAATTCAAATATTTCCTTTGAATGCAGAGATGCCAACCATTCCAGAATATGCATGATGTAAAAATGAATAAGGCAATACAATACACAAGCAAAACAAAAGTGAGAGTAAACATGACAACAATAACTGTGCTCTCAGTCGTTCACTTGTGATTAAAGCCTTGAATATATATTAAAATTCACGTCATGCATATTCTGAAGCAGTTGGCACCCCTGTGAATGCCAACACTAGACATGGTATAAAGCCAAGCAATGAACTTGAGCTTATTGAATAAGAAATTAAATATTCACCAAGATATATATATTCCAAATGACCGACCATATAGGCACAGTTTATGATACTATACATAGAAACAGTAATAACAAAAATAACTTCTTTTTTTCAAAGACGGAAAAAACATCAGTGCTCCTCATATGGGTGTGCCTACCATTACACACACACACACACACACACAAACACACACATGTACTTGCTACTCAAATGGACAAACACACATCCACTCACACACACACACACAATAACTTACACCTCTCACTCATTGGCCCGTTTTCTGATAGCGAGATTTATCCTAACCCAAGACTAAGGCTTTGTTATTTTGCCCAGGTATATTCAAAAGTTAAACCGAGGACCTAAATAAGAATAACTTAGACTTGGGTAAGGTTTAACCTTGCTATCGGAATACAGGACTATAAATCCCTCCCTTCCTCCAAAGAAAAGCTTTACGTTGATACATGTATATTAGGCCGAAAGAGGACCAGCAGTTTTGCCATCACAATTTTGGAATGGTAGAATTGCATGACAAGCATGCGATAGGTTTCAAATTACTGCTTGTTCCAAAACATGAACCAGAAGATAAAAAAAAATATCACTACATATTTTTGCTCTCATCAAACTGCTTCTCCCATGTTTGTTTTATGCATAAAATACACACGCATCCATTCACGCAGACAGATACACAAAATGAAAAATTGCATGAGTTTCCGATCCCATCTTTCAACATAATCCAAATAGTACACTTTTTTTTTAACCTTTTCCCTTGAATTCATCATATTTTACAATTAAAAAAAAATTACCTTTCATTTTCGAGAATGAATCTGAATCTTCAATAATTGTTAAAGATGTCTTGATGTATACAAATGAATAATAGAAATCATATCTTAACCTATTCTCATCATACATATACACAATTACGTGGAAATTATCATGTAAACTTTATGACACTTGCTGCAGCTCCAATTTTCTAACCTCAGATTTTTTAGTCATTCTATTTTAGTTGCTCTATTTTATAAATGAAAGTTGTAATGGACCAAAAAGTATTACTGCGTTATATATCTATAATGAAGAAAAACTTCACAAGTGAATTTCTAAATAAACAATTATTCAAAATTTCCTAACGATATTCATAATCCAGTAGTGGAAATTTCATTCAATAATTTCATATCATATCAAATATCATATCAAATTAGAGTTTAGAAAATGATTTCATACCAAATCAGAGCTTAAATGTCTGAGAATATCAATATATCAAAAGATTGAAATTGTCCATTGGTTAACTATGGCTCTATTAAATATTACAAGTGGCATACTAGTGAGGAAGGGGAATAGAAGTGTGCTAATGTATGATATGTATACATATGATTCCACTTTGATTATATCAATTTAATAATGTGTATAAAAACATGACAGTGACAATGAAAACAGACACCACCAACAAGAATTGTGAATATCAAACTTTGTTCAAACACAGTGTGGCAAACTGCTTACTGTAAAAGTGGTTTCTTTCGCGTTGGTTTTATTTTCGCACTTTTCGCGTTTTGATGTTGAACCGCGAAATTAACCTCGCGCAAAAATGTTTTGAAAAACACGCAAAATTAATCACGCAAGAAAATACTCATCGCTTGTTACAACGCTATCGCACACACACAAAGATTTTGCGCATTGCGTGTATTAATGGCCAACACACACATAGTATTATCGCGTAATGTAGGTCAACTCCTGTGCGGTCATTGTACTGTTAATTAGGAGACGTGATTTAAGATAAGCCTGCATTTATTTTTTTTCATTTGTATTCACTAGTAATAAGTACAAAAAAAAATGATTAGATTATACATGTAACTGGATTTTCATGTGAAAAAACCCAGGTTTTGCCGACTCTGAATTCACAAATTTTTCCAATCGTGAATTTAAACACACGCGAAAAAGTCTGCACCAATGGAACCCGCAAAAAATTTTGGACGCGAAAGAAACCACTTTTACAGTGATTTTTTGCATTGTGGTTTTTTAGGCATATATGTATACGCTTCCGATGATTGTTGAATCCACATAACATGTATGGGCCCCTTGCACAAAAACTTCTTTGACCACCAACAAATTAATTTTGTAATTCATATGAATGCACCTCATACCTAGTAATTGAGTGATATTGGTAAAATGCAAAACAGACCTGTTCAGTGTACTTTTTTGCAATACAAGCATCACAAAACAAGAAGACATTTTTCAGCACCATGCTATCAACTGCTCGCTGGTTCATTCGAGGCTTATCGTTTAAATTTCAAAATTCATTTTATTCAATCTCAATCAATGATATTGCCATTTGATCAAAATTTTTGGCCTTGGAAACAATGAGAACATGTGCAAAACAATCAGCCTATCTTGTCAAAATGTCTCAGCTGTTCACCCATTTACGCATAACTGATGCATTTTTCCAATTCAAACACCTCAAAAGTGTCGGAAAGAATCTGTCTGGGGTTCAAATGAAGATCAAAATGAAAATGCAAGCAAAGATTGCAATGGGTTTTAGATGCAAGAGGTCATCCACGATTTACCATGCAAGGTTTCAGCAGTTTGCAACACTGTATTCAAACAAAGACTCAATAGAATATAGCAGCATGAAGAGTGAAATATTCTTCAACACATCTCTCTTCCTCATCTCATTGAGAGACAAACGAGAAGGATATTTCCAAATATTTGAGGTAAATAAATAACATTTCCCTTCAAAAACCACTGGTAAATTCCATCCAATAATATATCGTTTGCCAACAGAAAATCTTCTATCTACAAACACTATATGCATGTAAGAGTTTAAGACTTTCCAGAAATTACCATCCTTTTCCTCATCTGTCCTGAATATATTTTCATCCCATGTATATACACTATTCCATCAGTAAATGAAGGACTTCTCAAGTGAAAATAGAATTATACTTCGACCCAACCAAAGGAATCTCTTTTGAATATGCACTGAGAGTTCCTATACTCCGAAGTGCATGATTCTTTATATGTGCTCCCTTAAAATCACTTTACAAATACATTATACTTTCATTTAGCAGTGGACAAATCATCAACAAATTATTGAATTTACATCCTACTATGGTCAAATTCATTTCCAAATCATTTCATAATATTATGACACAGGCATTAGATGTGATATGTATATATACCTTGGAATGGAATCAATAATTTATATAAAAAAATTACGCTATCATACAGACAAGATTATCGAGGACAACCTTACAACTATGTGAGTGACAACACTTGGTTACATTGTGAAAATTTCAGTTCCTTTTTGCATTGCTCCAATAAGATATTTCCCGATATAAACAACTTAGATACTGCAACATATTACTGAAGCATTATTTCAATATCAAAATCATATAAAAATAAAATCTCTTGCTATTCGTTGTATTCTTGTCAAACAATGATTTCTTTTTTCGATGCCATTACAGCGGTGTATTACCAATTAACACATACTAAATACAAAATATCTGTAATTGTTACAATATGGGATGACCCTTTCCTAAAATAAAACAAAGAAAGTGTTCAAATTCACAAAATATTTGAAACAAATTTTTGCACCATATGTCTTTTTCCAGTTGGGTCCACACTTCAAATAGCCTCCTCTACAGTACACACATGTTTTTTTCTTCCCAAAGGTTCGTCTCTAATCTAGAAATAAGTGGCCGACACTTGCACATATTCCAGGTTTATCAGTGCAGTGGTACAGCAACTGTGTCTCAACAACAGGGATAAATTGTATTTTCTACAAAGTGAAAAATAAAATCAATATTGAGGCTAGCGTAAGATCCATTCATAAATATTTGTCTGACAAGGGGTCTGACAATTGTAATTATTGGAAGAAAATGTGATCAAAGCTATATGACAAAGATATTTATGCCAAAGTTCTTTCTTGTTGGTCCCAAAAATGACAAAATACTAGGTCCTCTCCGAATCGTAAAACATATTTGATATTTGAGAGAAGTATTTTGGACATTGTGGTTGTAATTAAATAATGATATCGCTTCTGATTTGAGCACTTAAACCAGGTTACAAGTTGTTGTTTTTTATCAATAGTCTGTCAGTCCTAAAGCACTAAAGACTTTCCCAACTACAGTGTATTACAATCACCTTTCATCAGTATTACAAAATTCCTGCACTTTTTTTTTCTTTTTTTGTTCATAAATCTGAAAATCGAAAGATACTTGAGATATCAATCAAGACTTGCCTTGGTGATTCTTTTTCGTCTTTTGGCTAACTTCTCCAAGTTCTTAGTGAGTGGATCACATACTCTACTTCAACATATTGCAATCATCAATGTGCTTAAAACATGACAATCACTTTGAAATTTGTTGGCCATAATTTTAAGCCATTCAATGATCAATCTATTAGGAAATTTGCCCGAAAGTTACAATAAAATGTTCACTAATGGTAAATCAGTCACATGTTGAAGCAAACATTCTCATTGGCTCAAGGTGTGTGCTTTATATAAGAAAATGCAATAGCGTAGAGGCTGTTGCAAGAAAGTTGTAATCAATCATAAATCAACTGCAAATCTTCTGCAAATTCAAACACACATTTTCATTTGTACACTGTCTGCAATTCAGATTGGATACACATGGTTTTCATTGACACATGGCAATCAACTGCAACTTGCAGTTAATCACAACTTTCTAGCAAAATCCCAGAGGAGTCACATCATGAAGACATAAAAATGTACCTTTAAAGCTGTTTCAAATGCTAAGAATGCCAAAATATCTTTCTCATACTGCGGTGATTTTGAGTTGTTTACACTTCCCTAAATCACTGTCATACTAGAAAGATATCCCATCATGCTCTCTGATATGAACAACCATAAAGGCAAGTATTGCCCGATCTTGGAGTGAACTGTGATATGTCGTCAACTTTCAATGTCTGTGGGCGCTCACAGGCCTCTGCTTTGTTGAATGGGGGTTTTCAGATTATCAAAGGACAAGATTATGGAGGGAAAAAAAGGCAAAACAAAATAATTGACATATTGGCAATGTGAATACAGCTAAACCCTGTTTTATAAGATTCCATCACCTTTCCCATCAGGTCTGAACTCAGCTATCTCTTGCTGTGCCATTGATGTGAAGATATAAGGCTGTGTTCAGCAGTACAGGTACTCATACATTCTACTGTAGTTCTAGCTGGTCTTCATCTAGAGGTCATCAAACGTAAGCATGTTCATATGAATACGAACAAACGTTCACAGCTAAAGATAAAGAAAGGGAGAAAAAAATTGATTTTGAGGTATTAAATCATTGTCAAGTAGTTCTTCTCATCCCATACGTCAAAGGTGGATCAACATTCTAACACATACATAATTATGGATTTCAACATTTTAATTTCTTCTGGTATCTGATTTTAACTCTCATGTAATATTTTCGAAAGCAGATTTCCCATTGCCAAGAGAGTGTTTGAAAGCAAGCACTTGGTGCATTTAATGACACAATTTTAGAAAAAAACATCCGATTCGAAAACTCTTTTGGATTCTCTTAGCAGGGAGCTGAAAATCTGACTGCATGTAAGTTCTGCATCCGCATGGTTTGGTCAGCAAAGTGTCTGCTCCATACGCATCTATACTAACTTTATGATAACTAGTAGCTTCACTGTGTGTGGAACAGCTTATTGGTTTTGCTTTAATTTGGCTTTAAATGATTCCAAAGATGGACTATTATTCCAAAGATTCTCATTTTAAAATGAAAAAGAAACTTTAAACTATATCCATAAACTTCCAAAAGTCTATTAACATACTGTTGTAAGAGATATTGAGATTTATGTCCGATTATGATAAGTTTAGATTTAAAGACATTCCTCATTCAATTCCGAATATTTACACCTGTTTATATTTTAATTTGTAATATTTCGAAATATTATTTTGATAATTTTTTTTAAAATTTCTTATCAAGATTTGACAGAAAAGAAAGAGGAAGCATTAAATTATCATTCTATCAAAAAGTCTTTAGTACATGGTGATATAAATAAATGAGAATAACGACTTTAAGTAGAGACACATTGAATTCCTTAAAATTTTCTAACTTTAGAAAGATGATCTAGCTCCACTGAAGCTCACATGATAAATGGCTGGTGAAAGAAGGTGAAGAACTCTTGGAGAATATTAAATAAACACAAAACATTGCAACGGCTTGAATGAACATAGAGGTCAAGAAACATATTAATGACTTCATTGATGCATTTGGGATAGACATCTAATTTAATCAAAGTAACTCAATATGTCTCTACTAGGACTAGTTATTCTCACTTTTTTTTATTTCACTTAGACCTAATCGTTTATGGTGATATCCACACGTACCTTTATGGTGTTTTATCTGTGAGAGGAACAGGTTTCTTATTCACGTAGATGTACGTAGTCATGTCTCCCTTCCCTCGCACCTTCACCACACCACGCTTCTTAAATTCATAGAACGGTTCTAGCACTTTCATAGAGTGTTCGGTGACCTGTAAATCGCCGGGGTCACCCGTTGAGTCCATGCGGCTAGCCACATTGACAGTATCCCCCCAGATGTCGTAGAGGAGCTTGGTGGTGCCGATCACACCCGATGTGAGCTTCCCGTGGTTGTACCCTATCCTCAAGACGAAGTTAAATGCACCAATGGTCATACTGAGGACATCATCGTTGAATGTTTTTAGTTGCGTTTTCATTTCGATGGCAAAGTCCATGAGAGTGATCAATGTCTGTACATCGTTTGGCTTCTCGCTGGGACGAAGTCCGCAGGCAGCCATGTAGGTGGAACCTATCGTCTTAATCTTTTCCACTTCTTTGTATTTAGGATCGTTGAGGAGATTGTCAAAGTCGCTGATAAGTTCATGCAGGACTCTAATGCACTCCTTGCCTCCCTCGTACGCCTCCTCGTAGAAATCATTGAAGTTGACGATGCTGCAGAATATGACGGCGACATTGTCGTGGTTCTGGGAGAACTTTGAGGTCATTCGGAGCTGCTCAGTGACAAACTGTGGTACGATGTGATGCAGGAGTTTCTCGGCTTCCTCCTGGAGGCTCTTCATCTTCTCGTGATCAACCAGAGCCTGGTAGTTGGAGTAGTAGTTGAGACGGAATCCGATCTCGTACTCTCGGTTCAGCACCAGGATGAGGACGAGGAGAAGGATGATGACGAGGATGATCTCCTCTGGGTTGACATACCGGTGTGAGTTGATTTCACAATCATCAAAATCGGTCATCATGGTAGGGTCGGCGTCAATCAGATCGTAGGGTGTAGCCATCGTGCCATTGAAATCTACATCACCAAGAGGACAATGCTTGCAGGTGAAGAGCAGGACAAGGATGATGACGCCACTGAAGAAAGCTAGGAGAAGCTTCATCCACAAGTTCAGCTGGACAAAGTTACAGAAGTGCAGGAGAGACACCACCAACATGAAGCAGAAGAAGAGCCGGTTGTCACCAAAGCAACTGTCCTCGCTGCAGGTGTAGTTGGTGAAGACTGCGATGACAGGACAACACAGCAGCAGAGCACCAAGGAGATGGCGACGGTACCAGTTGTGGAACAGCGCGGCGATGTATTCCGCCAGGATGATGCCAAGGTTCCGACAGAATGCCTCACGGATCATAGAGAGCAGGATGATGACTTGGAGGATGGAGATGATGGGGAACAAGACGGCCCAGGGGATGGGGATCTCTGGCATGAACACCAGGAAGCAGGATATCCCTACCAGGATGAAAGTGGCAAAGGCGATGCAAACATCCAGGAGAGTGTTGTACCGTGTGGTGGAGATGGTCTCAGAAGAGTGCCTCCGTTCGTTGCGGTTTTCACCATTTCCATCCTTCTGCCTGTCGGGCTGCATGTAGTCTGGGGTGAACTGCGAATGGTACTTATCCTCCACCTCACTGTCAAGAAACCTGAAAAAATACAAGGAAAAAAACATAATGAATTCATACTTCCTTATAAAATAAGCAAGGCAATGTGCAAGAACAGAATATGTATACAATGTTATCTGGACAAACTGATTGTAACATTATTACCTCTCAGCTTGATTGAATATGAAAACAGGGCAACTGTTAAGATTTTACAAGCCAGTTGTAAATGACTTTTAAATTGAAATAATTGTAAATTGAATCATGCATTATGGCTCAAGATGTGTCTTTATAATCCCACTTGCAAACAGGGTAATTTTTGTCACCTAGCACTGATCAGTTCCAGATTACAGTTGACTATTACGACTTTCTTTCAAAACCTATGAGGTGCATAAAAAACCTATTTGATTAATAGGATGATCTCCCAAAGCAACACAGGGACAGAAACAACAGTCAGATACACTGATAGTGATTAATGAATAAAGCATAAGTAGTTATATGCAGGGTGCTACAAACGCACTTGCCTGAATGCCCAGGGCAACAAAATTGAGTCATTGGGCAAGTAAATAACATTGTCTCTTGTCCAAAAGGTGTATAGAAATTGTGTTTGGGCCATTAATTTGCTTTCGGGCAAGTGGTGCGAAAAATTCTAGTAGCACTCTGATATGTTTCATTGATCTTTTCGCAGATTAAATATACTATATATGAATGAATGTCAGTAAATATTCAGAAACAAGACCATAATAGAATGCATTACACCTCTTTCAATAAATGTTCATGATCCGTTGGCATTCGGTTTTATGGCACTGGTGCCCAAAGAGTGTTCTCACATTTTTTTACATTGTCATATATAAGCTAGTCTTGAGCTTCCTACTTTGGGGCCACCCAACAACCAAGGCTGTGTACTAGCAAAATCAACAATGGGTGACTTCAAGTACGGTGTTCGGTGTTGGTGTTGGTGTTGAGAGAGCAAAACGGTCCGTAAACCGAGCTCCAACACCGTTGGTCAGTTTACAAAAGTGATACAGAAACGACCGGAAATACGTCAGAATCTTGCGAGGTCTACCCCAAACACCGACAGACTTCAAGTTTGGTGTTGAGGCTGGTGTTGGTTTTGCTATAACACAAACACCAGCGTTCAACACCGTACTTGAAGTCACCAAATGCCATCTCGAGGTTTATATGAGACACAAGGGAAATTTATTAGATCAGCATTGAAAGAGTCTTGTTGAATTTGCTCAATCTTTCACAATTTCTTATTCATTCATTTGGCACAAACTCTCCTTTAGCTGTATCAGACACTTGGTTACCTTTTGGCACCATCAAATGTAATTACCAAGACTAAATAAATCTGCTCTTCTCTCACTACATAGATGCCCTCTCCTGTATATTGTATTGGAAATATAGAGACTGGAGCTTTTAGATGAATACATCCACAAGGGCGATTGCTTCAATTCTCTTTCAAAAAGAAGGATTGAACTAGAAGAGAGTAGTAAAAAAAAAAATTGCTCGGTCAGAGATTTGCAATGTTTTTTTCTTTTGGAAAAGGTCTGCCCACAGTTGATTGGATTGAACAGGCCACAAGTCTGGTGAATGGACTCCAAACAATAGAAAATGTTCTAAAGCTATTGTGTGTACTTTCTATGTATTCACACAAGACCAAATACTGTGTACCATATAGTTGTGAGAATAAAGAGCCAAAACATAGGAAGTTCTTTGACGACACTTTTCACATAGAAATAAAATGCATACAAAAAACACTGTCTTTTTTAAAACGTGTGTAGTACAAAAAAGGTTCATAGTGTGTGTTTTCAACATTGGTGGATGAAGGCTTGTGAACTTTAGAAGATGAGTACACATGAATAACACGTGCGCAACTGATGTGCACAATAAGTAGTTTGCAAGCACATACCCTAGACTTTCGGTGTGTGCATGCGCAAATCATGCATATTGTGTGACTACATCACACACATACAGCATTGCTCTACCCTCAGTCTAGGAAGAGAGCATGCAGACGCACAATGCATACCCTGTATCACTCTCTGTGTGTGCGCACAACGAAATCCAAGGGTCTGTTCTGGCAGACTACACAATAAGCCCCCCCCCCCCCCCCCCC